>DWMZ01001906.1:0-15185 GCA_018249855.1 Eueides tales michaeli | reverse complement strand
GTCACTTCTCTCCTTCTTCATCATTGATTATGCTGATACATGTTACCTTGACTTATCACAAGAACACCAAGATAAACTAGAGCGTCTCCAAAATATCTGCATTAGATACATTTTTAATTTGAAAAAATTTGATCATGTCTCTGCATATCGTGATAAGTTTCAATGGTTGACAGTTCGGCATCGTCGATATGTCCATATCCTATGCACCCTCTTCCATAATAACACTCCTCCCTATCTGATGGAGCGATTCACTTTCTTTGGTACCGACATTTTAGTTAATCTAAACCTCCGCTCCAAAAGCGACAACAAGTTAAAGGTGCCTATATACAATACAGTAGGTTTCAATGAATCCTTGAATGTATATTTTTTTACAAACCAATATCAAGTTATTTCTACTTTATATTTCGTAGTTTACTATCCTATATTGGACTTGTATGAAATGTACACTTACATTATACGAGAGTATTGCCAATATTCGATGAAAAAAAAACAATTTTTTAACAAACTCGTGGTAAAAGTATTTGAATGGAAAATTGTGTGAGTGGGATCAACTTTTAGTAAACTACAACTAGAATTAGAAAAAACTTTACACATTTAAACGTAAAGGAACTCAAATTTGCAACTCTTTAAAAACGTTTTTTTTGGAAACTACATCCTTATTAAATGATTAATGATTAACACTTGTAGGGCTCACAGCATTTTACAGTGAAGAGTTTAGTGAAGTAACTGCCGCGTTTTCCTTATTCTTTATTTTTTTAACTTAACTATATTCCGAGCATTGTAGAAAAGATCTTTCAACAAATTACAACGGTTGTTTTGATCACGTCTCAGTGTTATATAAGATACCGTAGCTACCAACGACTGGTTTAAGAATAGTACCTTACGATTACCACCTAGTAATGTACCGCTAGGTTTATTTTATAGCATCATAGAACTATATCTTGTCTGAATAAAGAGATTCAGAAGATGTCAAACGAAGATAATATTTAGAAAATTCAATTATCAGATGTGTCTTTGGTAATAATTATAATTCAATTTTGATATTTTGTCAAAATCAAAATAATTCAAACAGGTTTTACGATGTAAGATTAGTATATCTTACACTAAAACTAGGAAGTACTTACATCATTTCATAGATAAAATACTAACCTTATCTATGAAATTATTACGAAAGAGGAAAAATAACGACTATGAAAATAAACCCCGTCGTGAACAGTTGACAGTGTGACGTGACAATGTCGCATTCCGTAGAACAAAGCAGATTGCGCTACGAGGCTTACCGCCTAATATCGGTCCCTACAGAAAGAACATTCGACATTTAGCTTAATGTGACAGTTTTTTGTTGAAATACTAATGGACAAAAAGTGAAGTTTTTAAAAAGGTAGAAAATATAAGTAGACATGCAAAATAGTGCTCGATATTTTATGCTGTTTTTTGTAAAAACTGTATAAATAATTTAGAAAATTATTTTTTTTTCTATAAAGTGTACATATGTATGCCCATATAAATTAAAGCTTTTTTTAAAATGTATAAGTAAAAATATCTGTCTATTGGGCATTACTAATGTTCGAAGTAATTAAATTTGTATATTTATCGCTCCACTCTGTGTGGGGATGCAGTGGGGCAGATAGAACTTGGGTATCTAGTCTTAAGACACTTCGTTCCTATTGAGATACTTCAGTTCCCTTTTTCGATGAATTTCAGTTTTGCGTGTTGTGTAGTAGAATTCAACGCCGCTTTGACTCGTTACCACAGCGAATAACTGAAAGTATAAACTGAAAATATGAATATTTCATTTCTTCGAGTACCTACTCGAGCCTCAACCTTGCAGGCGATCATATTTACTGTAACACGCTTATCCTCCTGCATTGCGACAGGCCTCTAGTGTTACACATAAATTTTAAAATTGATATTATATAATTTTTAAATTGATTGTAGAATAGCCATCATGGCGCAGTATTATTAGTACCAGAGAAAACATAGTGTTAAAATACTTGATTCCTCATTTACCGCACAATTTTTGAACAATTGTGAGGTACCTCTTGGTAACAAGAAGATAATTTTGTCTTACGTTTTCAACATCTTGTATGAAATTCACCGCGCAATCAAATTTTAGTACTTCTCATATACTGTAAGTGTATTTGATTATGCGGCTCTAGTATTATTTCCTTATGAAATAGCATATGAGTAGTCAGAAACTACTCATATGCTATTTCAAAAGAAGTTAAAAATAAGTAACTCTTCTTTAAGAAAATCTTTTTTTATATAGGTAATATTTAACAATAATGAAAACAAATAACTTTCATATCGTCTCAAAAATGCGCTCTAAGAACATAACTACCAAAGCAAGTTCGGCAAGTCTTGTCGTACTCTTTCAAAGTTGCGTCTTAAAATATAAAGGAAGTTTACGTACTTTTTATAACTTTTCCGCAGAGAAATATGCAATTTCACTAAAGTTATAATGAAAATTTATATACATATAATGGAATGCTAGTTAAAAACAAATCAGGTTTTTATTTTAAGGTTCTTTTTATTTATGTATTTCACAGTTAAACACGATAGAGTACAATACACAGAGTCTGTCAGTCAGAACCTTTACTTAATTTTATGTTTTTATATAATATGTTATACAAATAAATATACGTGTATAGTATTCGTAATTTACGCATGAAAAAACATACTTATTCTCTTTTTCATATAAAAAATAAAAATATGTATTTTATCCGAAAGAGTAACTTTTTCTATCATCGCAACCTCACTTCTATGTTAAAATTATTGTATTTTGAAAAATGTAATGTTTTTTAATGTAGATCTTTGAAATGTATTAAAGATAGAGTACCATCTTCCCGCCCTACTCGGTGTTACTGTGTAATTGAGTAGGGCCAACTATGTTAAGCTCATTCATTCAGAAATATATTGAGCTGATTTTCTATTTCTAATTTTTTTTAGAGTATGGTAAGCTAAGGTGTTAAGTTCCACACACAATAACTCGAGTTCTGGTGTGAAATATATTTAATGATTTTACTTCTGGTTACCTCTACCTACATTACTATATCCTTTATCTGGACAAAGTGATGTAGGCAGAGGTAGCCTAGAAAGTGAAAAACAATTACGAATTAACTCTAGTGTTGTTTGAACCCGCTACCATTGCGTTTACACTCAGAGTCCTTAAAGGTCGACTCATGTCTTGAATCTTAATGATATTCAGTATATTCATAGCTTATTTTCCCTAAACGGCATCTTTTTATGAGGTCTGCCAACTTTTACGTCGAAATGATAGATTTCTTACAAGCCTCTCCTTTACTTTGTATGTAAAAGAGACAATGTTATTTCAAGTTATGAAAACATTTTCTATTAAATATATATTATATTACTATCCAAACTAAATTTCAGTGAACAAAACGCAACACAAAAAATTGGTACGAGAATTATCTCATTTATTATATGATCTCCGAGCGTTCTATAAGTTTAATCCAAAGTAAATAGCACTTAAGTAAAATTTACGTAGATCTAAGAAGTTCGCAAAAATATAAAAAATATTGTTCAATCCATGAAAACATAATAGAAAAGTAAAATTCAACTGAATCTCGTAATAGCCATCTAATAAGAAGATCCCTACAGCTTAATCACATCGTGTTCACACGATTTCATTTGGCTGAAAAAAGCAAGTATATGCAATGGGTATAATAAAGACAACCTTTAACGACCACAGTTCTAAACAATGTGAAGATGTTATTAAATAGAGGGATGCTACCCCGCCATCCAATATTTTATATTGTTTATTTATTCTAACAAAGGGTCTAACAGGACGTACTTTGATATTCCATATTTTAACGTTCACTCTAATTAAGGCAATAATTAAACAAAGTCTGTTTGATTGTGGCAACACACTGTAAGCCGAAACAGTTAGTGAAGGCCTTATAAAATACCTTCTGGCGGTTTTTAGCCTGAAATGTATGTTCACTCAGAGCTAACACTCTTACTTCATTATAAACTGGCGCGCTAAAATACAATTATATTATTTTCTACTAAATAATGGAAAATGAGACGGTTTCCATCGACCGGGTCAAACCCGGTATGTTGCCTAAGACGAATCGGTGACTGGAGACAATCTCCCAAGGCAAATGGCTACCACGCTGACTGCAACTCCTCACTCAGACGCGGCATTGAAGAAGACTAGAAGTGGTAGGGAAGTCTGATTCCTTATCGCGACGGCGAATGCACGCCCGATTTGCGCTTTCCACCTATTTACGTTATTCTGAATTGATATTTTATAATTCGCTATATTTAATTCTTTCCGACTTCCTTTGCTTGAACTTAATATTTAAAATCTTATTCAGTGCTTATTTCTCGTAATCTATCCTTCTTCTTGTCTTTATTGTGTTGTGCTTTCTTACGTGTATAATAAACTTTAATAGTTATATAGACTTGTTATTTTCATAGTTGTTATTTAGTAGGTGCTAAAGTTGACTATATTGGTAACGACCCTACACATTTAAAGTCAGACTCTATACTATTGCGACTGCGTGATCTCACCTTTATAATGAAATGCTATATATTATAAGGCTTGTATAAAACGAAAAATATACATTTTTTTTTATTTTACATTATTGTATACTGTACAGTATTTCTGGAGGAAATTGCTTAAAGAAAAGTAACAGTCGCGTTTCAAATACATTTTATGACAATTTCCTACTAATCAAATAATTACAAAATTAGTTTTTGTGTACATAAATTGTTTTTTTTTTTACTTTCACGTTGTATTTCGCACATGCCTAGGGAGACAGAGGGGGCATTCTGTTCAACATAATTGACATAAATTTCGAGATTTATTATTAAGAGTGGTGAAACTTAGCGCCACTTTTTGTTTGCCAGAGAGATGAAATTAAAGTAATTTTCCCCCCAAGTGGGGATCGTACCCATAACTGTCGCGTTGACAGTTAGAGACGCTGTGTCACCGCGCAGCCTCAGATCTTTTCTTCGTATGTTATATATAAAGTAAGTGTTCCGAGTCACCTACATTATATTCAATCTGTGGTTATAATTTGATGTAATGAGATATTCGACACCAATTGTCTTTATAATGGTCGGTAATGAGCGTCGACGTCGCAGGTTCACTTGAGATCTTTAAATAATTCCTTCTGTTATGACAAATATATAGCTTTGTTTAGAGTTTACATACGTGACTTTTTTATGGAGGAAATGAGTTAGTCATACAAGTTTTAAATGTGTACGAATTTGTAGTACCTAAATATCCTAAACGCTAACATTAGAAATTACTGGTTTGAATTTTATTTTGTGTTTTGTAGTCGTATATTAAAAAACATTATGCTTTAGATTTTACAACATTATGTTATATATCTATTTGTTGTATAAGTTTGAAGTTTCAAGTTTCATGCGTTTATGTACGTTTGTAAGCATTTGTGATTGTCAGCAAATGCCTCAGAAACCATTTGTATATAAAATTAGAAATTACTTCAAGCTTTATCAAATTAAGTTCAGTGATTAGAATCCTTTCTTATTTCTAGAAAGAGAGATTATAGAATGGTGCCTCGTATGTTTTATTTCCTTTTAAAGTTAATATTTTTATTATTTATATAATAAAAATATTAATTTTATTTATATTTATAAACAAAGTAACTTTGCTACTTAATAATTTGAAATATTTATAGACACAAGAAGAAGCAATATCTTGAAAGATTTAGAGACTTCTGTCCTCTATGAATAATTCATTACATTTTAACATTTCTAAGAAGTTTTATATTTAATATGGAAAAGTTTGCCGAACAATCAAAGTTCAACTTTATAGTTACTTTCAATCTAGGCCTGGGTTTTGTGAGTTCCGAGCTGTTTATTTTATTATTATGATTTGTTTACTATGCCTTACAATTGAAAACGCAGGAGTTTTGGATATGAATCATTTTCATATCTTTTCTCTAATAATAGCGTAGCGTTGCGTTCAGCTACTCAACATGCAACTTTCCTAAATTTGGTGAAACATGATAAGGGAAGTGTTGTTACCACACGACTGATATAACGTGAAGCCATAAATAATCTTGCCGTCTAATTTATTTTTACTTCTGCTGTAAATTTTACTTAGTAATATTTTTTTACTTATAGGGTTCAGTGTTAGAGGCGGAAAAGAACAGGCGGCTGAGAGTAATGAAATGATAACGAGTAAAAAGGTCGGGTAAACGATGCGCGTTAGTAAGGTTACCTTTTTACAACTACAACTTTACTACTTACGACTGATGGTATGTGGAGTCCCTATCCTGACCAGGGCTATATAGTCCACTCGGGTTCCCCTAGTTTATAAGTAAATTTTATCTAAATGAAAAAGTTTTACTTCTAGCGGATTGGTTTAAAAATATTTTAATTATTCTTAATTAAAACAAAAAAAAACAGATTGTCACTTTTGGATCTCTATCGGATAGTGTCTGTATGGACTCGAACAATTGTCTGCAACCAATGTTTAATATATGTCGTTCATTAAACACGAGCACTTTGTAAATTACATATTTGTTACGTAAATAAAATATTTAATCTCTAAATATAATACTACGAACAAGTACATTAAACCAAGCAAATCCTCCAGCTACGTTAGTAAATAGAATAATTAAATACTCGTAATATGTTTAATACTTTTTTTCACACCTTATCAATTCTTCATCACAACTTCAATATACGTATCTGTATTTAAAATGAAACACACAAATGTAAAACAATGTTGTCATAAAATACCAGAAAAACGGCGTCTTGAGTGAGAGTGCTCGAATAGATCTTTGACCCCGCGGTTTTCTGAATTATGTAATAATTAAATAAAGCATTTTTGTAAAGAAACAAAAGCTTTATCAAGATATTCATAAAAAATCTTTGCGGCCTAAAAATAATAATCTTATATAAGAAACTTATTTTGCAAAGAACGATCTTCCTCTTATCAACGTATATACTACAGTTACGTAGAAAAATATCCTTATATTATTACTATTTTTAGTGTTATTCCACACTTAGGAAAGAAAAATACTAAATTTAAAAACGTATAAAAATTTGAACGAAGTAGGATTTGAACTCGCGCCGATAATTCTAACTAATTGGGTAGCGAAAATTTGTAAAAGTTGTAACAAGCGTATAAAAATTTCGACGGAGCTTGGCGAGATCGAATGGCCTAGTGGACAGAGCGCTTGGACGGACTTCAGGAGGCGCGGGTTGAAATCCTGCTTCGTTCAAATCATCATACCTTTTTAAATTTAGTAAATATCCTTATAACAATACTGAAATACTCATAGTTAATAACAACACTACTGTCTGCGGAGACTATGTAATGATATTGTAGGACTATGTATGCGTAGACAAAAATGTAACAGCAACGGCTCTGTCGCGATTATGACAACCGAGATATGTATCATCTCTATAATAAAAACATTTAATGGACTCAGTGGTTTAATTTAATGAATGCAGAGGTTCCCACAAGATCATACCTCAGAGCACCGTCGTCGGTGTCTCTGGCACAATTCATATCTCGTGTTTGATGTATTTTAGTTCACAAAAAAGAATTACAAAACTATGAAATTAGTATATATCTGGCATATAGCCTTATAACATACATAAATGATAAATACGACAGAGTTACATTTCCCATAAGAGATTTGACTTAAGACCCAATAATAGTAGTTCACTTTCGCTATAGTTTGTCAAAACAGTAAATCGCGAGCGCGGTCCACGTTTACTATACTTTATGTACCCATTCTTTGATTTCGTCGCACTTTTATGACCAAATAAAATAAATTACATAACGAACGCTTTATCGTATCGCAGTGGGATGATATCTAACTGTGAACGCGCTGGTTGTGGATTCTATGCCCTCTAGATGAAGTGACTTAATTCATTTTTCATTTCAATGTCTCTATCGATTGTCGATTGACAAAAAAATATAACGCTTGTTCCGTCTCACGTCCTACATTATTTATTGAATAAAACCCTACTAAACAAGAAAAAATACATTTCTCGATCAGAAAGAGACCATAGCTATTTGGCTTCAATTAAAATATCCTTATTTTAATTCTTTAATAACAGTCTAACATTACAAAAGTTTTCAGCTTTCGTGTGTGTTTAACTTTACACTACTGTTATTTAAATATTATAAGTTTTCAAAAGTAGCAATGTTTGGTTGCAAACTTAAATGAGTCTTAGGTTTTAAAAGGATAGAATTATTAAGGTATATAAACATAAAGCAAATTCCCAAAGTAACGGCAAAAGGACGAGGAGGTAGACGCGCTATTTGAAAGGCGCGCTGTAGGCGAGTATGTCGATGTCGTAAGATGAATCAAGTTATATGAGTACTTGGTAGGACAGAGTCATCCATTTGTCTTTGTCCATTCACATTAATATTTCAATACACTGACCCATTACTGCTTAAATAATGGCGTAATACAAGTTTAGTTAAAATATATTAGGTAGTACAGTGAACTGTAAGGAAGCTGTTTGAGCGCAATATACGAGCATTAGCTGGCGAGTTGGTTTAGATTTTGCATACTTTATTCAGCGGTCGAATAGTTCGAGTAAAACTATTTCCTAACTTAGCTATAATAATGAGTAAAAATATCAAGCTATAATTTAAATTTATTTATTCAAGTTTGTTGGCAATCAATGTGCGGCGTTAGGTTTCGCAATCCAACGTTTAATGTTCTTTTCATCGTTGTAAATAGAGTAAAGTGATGGTAAATGAATGCCGCACGTTCCGGTACTGTCTGTCAGTCCTACTATACATATGCGGGATAGGCAGGACTTCTTTAATATTAAAATTTTATTCTATTTTCAAATCAACATTTCTACAAATAACAAGTAAAAATAAAAACCATTTAAATCATATAACATTACCATTATTTCAGTCCATAAACTGCCTTGCAAAGTACACTGGGTTTAGTACCGCAGCTTGCAACGTCGCATTTAGATATGGTCCGTAATTTAGTATAACAAAAACTCTTTATACAGTACATTAAAATTAGACTGAGCTTTGTTATTAGTGTTTTATGTAAATTTGTAACTTTATATAAGTGACATATGCAAGTAAAGTTATAAATTAACGGCACAGCGTCTGACTATAAATGTGAAGGTTCTAGGATTATTCGTCACTCGAGGGAACAAATTATTTTCAAGTCCTCGCTGTCACGACAGTGTCCCAAATATTGGTCGGTGTGGGGGGAACGGAGAGTCTTGGTACAAGTTCTCTCTGCCTACCCTCCTATATGTGGGTTACAAAGAATTACTTAAAATGGATTCAGCTCCTACTTCGAGTATGTACTCGTAGCTCAGTAACTATTAAATAGTCGTGGTTATACTCTTATTAGTTACAATTTTTGTCTGTGAAGTTAAATAATTACATCTCTATCTCTACTACTACTTTAACTACTTGCATATATTTATACTAGTATGTACTTATGAAATGCGCTTGCTACTTACACGTTGTGTTGCCATGGAAGTGTCGATCGCCCTTGCTGAGTGCTTATTAAAGACTTCGCCACGTAAAGGAGGTTAATATGTTTATCAGTCTATATACTATGTATGTATGTATGTATGTATGTGTGGTCGTAGAGACCTACCGTAGAGATCGAGTCTAATTAATCAATTTTGATACCCGTTATACGTCGTCACTAAACACGTGAAAATGATAAAAATACTTAATATTTTAAATATCTAAATCTAAATTACGTAAATACGCTTAATGCGTAATTCTTTTAGATATAATAAATCCCTAATAAAGTTATAATTTCTTCCAGTGATTTAAATAGTTACAAATTCTTTGCCAAATGTTGTCAGTCAAGGCGAGAGTGAGGCGCCTGTCAAGGGGACTGTACTAGTACAACATATGTATGTCACATCGCCGCTGACTTTGATGTTGAATTAGCTAAGAATGCATTCTATACTGTTATATTGCTGTGTATATATTTTTGTTTTAGTTTTCACAGTGTCATAATTAAACGTTTTCATAAGATAGATAAGACACTAGCGTTCGGTTTTCATAATGATATGTGATCACTGTGGCCCATTACTCCATGTTATGCCGCAGAGGCAACTAGTGCGTCGCTGGAAAGATAGGCATAGACTCACTTTTTGAAGGTACCAATATCGTATCGACTCGAGAAATACTGTCGCCTGTAGCCTATGTCAGGGTTTACTATTATTTTAGCTGCGTGAGTCTTACTTAGTAAGTAACTAATGTACGAGTAATTATATTTTTGCAATAAAAGAGTCTGTGCAAGATAGAAAGCAATATAATCATTATATATTTTCCGCAAAAATATTCAGTTTTTTTTTTGTATTACTGTACCTTTATTCATTATGTATACAAGTTCCTCGTTCGGTTTTCTTTCTCTGTTAAGCAGAAAAAAATGAACTGTAACAGAGAGCTATTTTAAGCTAATCTTTTATTAGATAGCTTAAACAATCTCATAATAAACTCGAGTCCGTCGATTGCAGGAGCAAAAGCACCAATAATGGCATAAATGCGGCCTCACCCGCCGCTGATATATCACGGTACCTTTGATAGTATACTTAGCTTTACGCCAGCAATGAACGTGTGTTCTCACATAGTTAGACTTATAGATTTGCTCGTTTTGAAGTTTAAGTTATAAGGATAATCCCATTTTATACATATTTATATTTTATTTTTATGTACTACGTTAGACAGTTATCATATCCATGTCATATATAACAAGATCGAGCAAACACATTTATTTGAAGAAATCGCGACTATCGTGGTCATTCAGTTTATAGTAGAGGTGACTGTGACTTTTAATATCTATGCACTTATTATACAGTTAGGCTTTCGAAGCATTTTTCTTGAAACTAATATCGTCGAAGAGACAAAATTACTAACTCGGAAAGATGTTGTTCGGTCTGCTGAGAAAGTCAACACTTGCTCTGTTTTTTCTTAAAGTTACTGTTTTATTATTACATAAATTGGCATTTATTCCACCTGCGATTAAATTGATATTAAGCCTATCCATTTTATCCTTTAAGTCTTCCTTCCCGCACAACGTGTAATATTTCATAGCATTACTTTGCGAGTAACGATTATGATAGCTCGTTTAAAACATTCAACCAAGTTGGAAAATTCAAACTTGCTTCTCCTCCACGTATGTATGTATTTTATGACTTTATCACATGTTATCAAGCTATAAAAGTATATAGATATGTATTACATTTTAGATGTAGATATGTTTTAAATTCCATACAGGCTTATGAGACTAGTTATTATATGTGAAGATAGATTTGCTCGTCATTTGTACAAATATTATTGTTTTATTTTCATACTATATCTTCATATAGCAGAATAGGCAGAGGAAGGAATGAATGATGAAGTCCTCAGCATGTTTTGTCCACTTTTCTATATATTAGACGTGAAACAAGTAAAAAATTTGGAATAGAATCCTGCTATTATGAATTTCTATTCAAAAAAAATATATTTGTATTTATAAAACTTTTCTGTTACTAAGTAATTGACAGTAGCACAGACAGAACTCTCGACTTGAAAGCTCAAATATACTTGTATGTAGGTTGATTAGGTAATGTAAGGGAGGATTTCTGAATATTTCTACAGAAACAGGAAAATGTGGGATTTACTTTTTAAATCGTTATTTTAAAATCAAATAAAGCAGCAGGCGACGATAGTATTTTCATATTTGGTCTTAGATTCATCACAGAATGTTTACGTAAGTAAATAGTTATTTGAAGTATAATAAATAGTTTTGTTAGTTCTTTTCTAGGCTTTTATTTAATTAATATAAATTATCCTCTTTTTAGTTAGTTCTAGGCTTTTATTTAATTAATATATAATTAATATTTAACTAATATAATAAACTAATGAATTTGTTTGGTTGAACCCGTTAATTTCGGCAACTATAATGTTGAACTTAAAAATATACGGTAAGAGCTTCAGTATTTAGAACTATATTATTAGGTATGATGATACTCTTCATTTTTTTATCTAACCTCGAGAGCGAAGACGAAATTAAAAGCTTGTATAAGCTTGTATTCTTTACTTTATTATTGTATTTTGTGTTAACACGAGGTTACTCTTATTAAGTTTGGCAAAAAATAAAAAAAAGTTAAGAAAAAAGTCCAAGAGACAGAAAAATATATTATGTATATGGCGGTTAATTTTGTATAAAATGACTTCTTTTAGTTTCACTAAATTTGACAGACAGACAGACAAAAAAAATTAGACAGAGAAAATAAGAAAAATTATCTTATGTTTGTATTTTCTGTAATACCCACAACAATAAACGTGACTGAACTTGAGAAGCGTGAGAAGACAATAGTCAATTTTAATATCATAATAAGGATAAAGTTACAACCTCAGGTTTGAATTCCGCTAATTTGAAATACTTGCAGAATCTTATTTTTTTTTATTTTCTAGCTTCACGCTGTATCCCGCACATGGTAGGGTAGGCAGATAGAACTTGATTGAATCTAGTGCTACGACACTTTGTCCTGTCACACACTTTCCGCCGAATTTGAAGCATCGCGTGTAGAGTCGCGGCACTCGTCGTCGCGCTCTGCCTTGTTTCCAGAGCGAAGAAATAAAAATATTAAATATTTGATATTATCTATATTAAATATTTCTCTGCCTCGAGTAGGGATCGAACCCACAACTTTAAAGCGTTGCACAATAGGCCTCAATCTTAATCAGAATCGGAACAAAAATTTTATTATAGATTTATTTTACTAAAAAATGTTTTCCAATGAAATTTTGTGAATTTGACAAAAAATTGTTTTTTTTTTTCTATCAAATATTGATAATACCTTCGTATAAAGTGAGTGTACATATTCTACAAATCCAGTATGAGATTGTAAGCTATGGAAAAGAAAATAATAATAATTTGATTTCGGTTTTAAGATAAAGTGCCTTTGTTTTACACAAGCTTCTAACGAAGTCGGGTGGATTTTTGTTTAGTGTAACAAAAATAAAAATCAAAGCAAACATTAATAACTTTCTCACGTTCTGGCATTTCTTTATTTATTCAATAATTTAATTAGAAATAAAAAAACGTCTCTAAATAGAACGTAATTCTGTATAAATACAAAATTAAGTAAATTCGTGGAACTTCCGTATTCTCAAATGCTAAATCTTAAATTTGAATAACTTAATAATAAGAGCACTGTGAGCTCAGAGCTTCTTTGGCTTCCTTTGTTTTTTATATTTGAATTAAAATGCTTTAAACAATTAAGTGAGAGTAATTTGAATATAAGTACATTTCTAAATATTTTGTACTTTGTGTGATTCCACAATCCTCCTTGTGAAACTATTGCACGTGCACTTATCGCTACTTTTTTATACAGCAGCATCTATTTAGGAAGAATTTTATAAAAAATAACTTAGAGATAATTGCTTAGAATTAACATTTGGAAATGTATTTAAAATTTAAATTTGCACTGAGTGTACAAACAGCAATTACAACGCAACTTGTGTTATCGATATTACTAGTATAGTACAATAAACTATAAAGTATTACAATAGTAGCAGCTGGTCGTAGCATGTGACGTCTTCACACAGTGGTAGCTCGTGAGCCAGAGCGCAGTCAAGGTACACTAGTAATATGTATAGATATCGCGTCACTAAACAGTCGAGCGTCGTCTGTTGTTAAGCGGAATGCTAGCCGGAAGTTACGGAGACCGCACTGTCAATATGCGTGAACACAAAAAGGATTTATTGGTTTGAGAATTGATACCAATTTTTAATCCTAATTGAACTTTCGGCTTCTTTTAATGAATGTTTTCGTTTAAGTTCTATATAAATGGGTTTTATGTACTTACTTTATATTTATATTTTTTTGCACTTTTTAAAATATTGTTTATTTGAACAGACACTTCATCGGTCGTTTTTATTATTTATATAATTCGTAAAAAGTGTAACAGAAAACTACGAAAATGAGTATTATTAAAATGACAAAACAATTATTCTATACTGAGGTAAGTAAAATACTACGTTTAGAAAATTTTATGATATTTTTTTTGTAATTTTTATACGTTTTCTCAAAATGTATAAATAAATATTGTTATACATTTAATAGAGTTTACAAATTTCTCGCAAGCAAAATTGCAAGTGGCAAATTGCATTAGGTACGATAAAATATTAAACTTAATTAGAAAATGCATAAAATGTGTCGCTACCCTCGCTCTCTAGTGGTTGGTGTTTAAGAAGGGGTATAATAAGTTCTGACCTAACTTCTTTAACAGACTTGTCGGATCGATGTCGTGGACTTGTTATTAGGATTGAAACCAACGAAGCGTGTTTTGGGATTCTCACATTGAAATAATCTACAAAGTACTCTCATTTTCCGCTAGTTTAGTAAACATATCTTTAGATTATAAACCTGAGAGTTTATTACGGTTCCTGTTTTTTTTATTTTTTTTTATTATTATTTTTATGGTGTAAAATAATCTAAAATATTTTAATTTTAATTTAATATTTTTATAATGGAACTTGTTACATAGTTGTTCTTAAATATATTTATAACAATAAGTAATAAAAGTTTCAGAACACTTCTATCGATTTAGTTAAGTATTGCGACACTGGTGCCGATCGCGTGGCCCTCGTCGAGAACACTCGTCGGGTTGGGTCCGCTAAGAGAGCTACCATAATTAATATTTAAATAAACTATGTAATACATTATTCTCAATGTGCTCGGACGATATTTGGCGTTTAGTGGTATTTCGCTATGTTTTACGCAGGTTGAAATATCTTTGTTAAAATTTTAACATTAAATGCTATTCTAGGTGTTGAGGGGCGGAACTCAACGCCGCGCTGTTATCAGACCTCAAATACGGATTCGGGAAGTTGTCTTTTAGTACTTCCTACATTTTCAGATCAGTTTTTAAGACATTAAGTTAGTGAAAATCAACGCTACGCTTTGTGAAGACAAGATGGTAAGCCATCAGAACGAGACATATAATTTATTGCTCCAAGTAGGAATAATACCCAGAACTGTCGTGTTTATAGTCGGGACCTGTGGCACTTATGTAGTAGACTAATGTCTTACAAAATACATAAATAATCGCAATCATCCTTTCGTAAATATTAAAAATAGTTCGCAGTTCATTTAAATACAATCGCTTAATAAACTCTTATATACTATCTTGAGCAGAACTTGGGACGAGGAAGTCTAACTTTAACCTCAGCTGTT
>DWMZ01001905.1:0-15190 GCA_018249855.1 Eueides tales michaeli | reverse complement strand
TCCACACAGATCAGAATGAATAATTTCTAATGGTGCATTCGCTCTTGAGCCAACTTTATTAAAAGGAAATCTGGTCTGTTTACCTTTCAGACACGGAATACAATTTTCACAATTATTTGGTTTATTGCTGTATTCCAACAAAAATAAAAAAAAAAATAATAACTTCAAAATGGCGTTTGAAAAGAAAATAATCTTCTAGTCTATTAGTCATTAAATATTTTATATATTTTTTTTAAAACCCGATGCAAAAAATGGTGTTGTAAATTTGATTTATCTGTCTGTCTGTTTGTTACACCTTAACTGCTAAGCCCATTTAAGTAAGGTTTTTTTTATATGATAGCCTCATTTATCACGGTGGTGCTAAGCTAAGTTTTATCATAATCGGGTTAGCACTTGGTTTGGAGGTTTTTAAAATTGAAATTAGATTTATTTCACGCTATATTATATAACAAGGCAGCCACAAGACATTAGTGAAATTCAAAACAGCGCTCAATCTTATATATTAATACGAACATTTTAGCACAGATTTTAATTTTACGATAAAATGTTTAAAAACAAGCCTATAAATATAGATAGAAATTATTTTAAATATTTCCATTAGTAAGTTCGGATAAACGGTCAACTACATGCTCAAAGTTCGGATAATCGAAACTTTTTTTTTCAACTAAACCTTACTAGAAGGTAATAATCTCTTGGCTTCCCTATAACCAGAGTCACTAGCGCCATGTACGGTAGAGAAATGTATAGAATCTGTCGCCTCCCCCGCGAAAAGAACCCTGGGGTTCCCCGTTTCGTCGGTTAAAGGTTCCCTAAGTACTGCCCTAGCGTTCGGATATTCGTTAACTAGTAAATTATCGTATGTATAACTACCGCGGGTGAACGGGTTCGAATACCATTTTGATCTGGAAATAAAGAATTTTGTGTTGGTATTGTTGTGTTCCGTTTTCGAAATGCGGAATTAAACACCGCTTTTTTATTTACTTGAGCGGGAAAACGAATAGTGTTTCTTTTGTTTCACGCTGAATCCCGCGCATTGAGGTGCAAGGAAACCTAGAGTTAAGACACTTACTTACTATTCGTCCAATTTGCTTGATTAACCTTAGTAGAAAGGGAAAAGTTTCAATTTTTTTTTAGGTTAATTCTGTAACCTGCATCTATCTAGGCAGAGAGATTCTGGGAACCTAATGTTAAGATACTTCCGTTACTCATGCGAAACTTAACGCCGCTCTTTACGAGAGCGAAGAAATCAAAATATAAAATTTCCTCGAGTAGGGATCTAACCTACACCCTGTCGCGTTTACAGTCGCACGTTTGCGCCCATTTGTTTATATATTCAACACGCATTGCCTCAAATTTGGCAAAAAGTTGGAAACCGAAGGGACTTAAGGCTTAGGTTCCCAAGTTCCCTCTGTCTACCCTGCCATGTGCGAGATACAGCTAGAAAAAAAACATAGGAGTCTATAGAGTAAGAGAGAGAAAAGCTCACCGTATCATACCAGTTGGTTCTGGTATCGTCATTTCTTTACCTAAAAACCTTTTCAGGAGTTCCACAATTTTTCTTTTTACCACATCTTCTGGTAATGTTTCGATCTAAAATACACGTAAAAGCAAAAAAAAAAATAGTTACCCAAGATAAGAAATATATGTGAAAATAGAAAGATATAAATCATTATTATCCTTTTTTTGGATATATAATTGTATATTGTGAGATTTGAACACGCGCCTCTTGGAAACCGTCCGCGCACTCTGACCACTAAACCATACGTTCACATCTAGCTACGTTGAAATTCTTATACAAATATTTAATGTTTCATTTCTTCGCTCTGGTAATAAGGCAAAAGCGCGGCGTTGAGTTCCGCCACTCAACATGCAATGCCTCAAAACCGGCGGAAAGTGGGAAACAGCAGTGGAACGGAGTGTCTCGGACCGACCGTTTCACGCTCGATTATCTCAATCTCCCCAGAACAAGAAGCGTGAATCTAAAACACGTACCATTTTCCCAACTTCCCCGCTAGTCCAAAACGTCAAAGCCTTTTTAGCCCCCATAGGGGTGCTACATCCAAAAATCCTTGTCATCCAATAATCGTCCCCCATTTTTCTCCTATCGTCCCCATTCCATAGAAAACAAAAGAACCTGCCGCTCGGCAGCCATTGCTTGTCGAAACTCAATATAACTTTGTCCATCACACCGATGGACATTTTTTCGATAATTTTAATTTTTTCCTGCGGCAATGAGGGTAGGAATAGTTTTGTGTGTCTGTAATTTGTTTTTTTTTTATTAATCGAGATTATCGGAGTTAAGTTGCGTTATGCAATTGTCTTTTCGATTTTTTTGACAATATTGTTGGTAACTTATTTCTTCATAAAGTTTAAATGTAGAAGCCTAGGATAAGTGTACGTTAAAACACTCCGTTCTCCATGCAACTTAAAATTTTCGATTGAGTGGCGAGTCTTACTCTATGGACTCAATGCTAAATACACTTTATTTAATGTACCAGAGCAAGGAAATAGAAAAAATACAATCCCTAAAGTAACTATAACCTTTACGGAGAAACATCGCAATATCTTCAACAACACATATTTCATTAAATTTCACTTAAACATAATGTGGCCTGTCGTGGCGCAGAGGCACAAGCGTGTGACTGTGATCACAACTCGTGGAAATAAAATATTTAATATTTTCAAATTAAATTTATATTTTCATTTCGTCGCTCTGGTAAAGCGCGGCGTTGAGTTCCGCGACTCAATACGCAACGCCTCAAGTTCACCCGAAAGTGGGGAACGGAACGTGTCTTAACCAGGTTCCCAGGTTCCCTCTGCCTATTCTGTCAAGTGCGGAATACCTCGTGAAACTCTATGAAACCATAGAATTTTCAGACTCAAAACTTATTACGGCGCTTTCTCTAACCAGACTGTTCAAACAATTTTTCTATAGAGCAAGAATCGAACCTATACCCATGACGAGAAATACTTACCGTTCCTTCAAAACACCTAGGGACACAGTAACAATAACATTATCAGCTTTATACAAGTCGCCATCTTTACATAGCACTTCCACACATGTGGTAGACTTGTGTGGCCATTTTATGTGCGCTACCTCTTTATTTAATTTTATATCCAATGTTGGATAACCTGGGCCATTGTTGTATGTGTTCTGTGGTAGAATTAAAAAATAAATAAAAAAAATGTATAGAGTAACTGAATTTGAATCTATGATTTTCATAAAATTTTAAATCAAATGTTAAATAGAGCTTAAAAGTTCTAACGTAGTTGAAAATGATTAACATATAAACACATAAAAAAAATAATTATCAAAGATAAAAAAAATCATATGCAATAAATATATCATATATCAATGTGAACAAAATTTCTTTTTGTTTCACACTGCATGCCGCATATATCAGGGTAAACAGAGTGACCTTGGGAACTTAATCCTAAGACACTCCGTTCCCATTAGAGCACCTTCGTTCCACACTTTCCACCAACTTTTGGAGAAGTGGCGGAACGTTACCAGTGCAAGAAATAAACATGTTAAATACTAAACTTTCTATGTGTGGATCAAGCCCGCTCCGGATTTTTCTTACATTTGTTTGTTTCTTCCCGTGTGAGAGTCTAGAAAACTTAATTTCAAGGTAGCCAAGACTTGACTCCCCTACTAAAAAAAGGCTTTGTGACGGTAGAAACAAGAAACTTACCAATAAAAGTTCAAAGAACGTCTTATATCCATATCTATGCCAGCTCATATGCTGATCACCTTCAAGCTCCTCATAATTAGTTTGAGCACTGACATCGTTCCAGTCGTTAGAAGCCTCATAATTATTAATAACAAGATTCATCAACTCTAGAAATTCATTCAGGAAATCCTCATCTTTAAGTATATCTGGATGATTTTCTTTTAAATACCCCATTAAACTAAAATATTTTGGAAATATTGCCAAATTTTGTTGTAGTTGTAAATTTTAATCATAGAAATTAATTAATTAGTAAATTAGCGATAAATCTGTCTGTATATTGGCATATTCGTTTTAATTTTGTGTTAATTAAGGATTAATGCGAGCTATAATAAAATTAAATTAACCGAAATTTTGTGATTGAAAATGCTGTTGTAGGTTCCATCCCCATTCCAAGACATGAAATATTTCATCTGTTCGCTCCGATAACAAAGCAAAGTGCGGCGTTAAAATCCGTCAATCAACACTCAATGCCTTAATTTCAGTGCAAAGTGGGGAACGCAACGAAGTATCTCGACACTAGGTTCCCAAGTTCCCTCAGCCTACCCTGCCATGTGCGAAATGCTGTATGTATAGCTGAAAAACCAATCCATCCATTATTCCAAAATTAAAAAACAACATTCACCTTCTAGTAATAAATTTTCCCAAAGCCTCTGGTTTTTCTGGTGGATTATCAACAACTGACAGGCAATAATCAAAGAGCTCATTAAGTAACGTATCGTTACCTAACGTTCCATCCGATTTGTACACATGGAATGATAAATCTTGGGGAACCACTGATATGTTGTTTTTGATTGCTGTATCGTACACTCTGCTATTTACTGTGCCGTGAATCCTGGAAAATTAGATAAATCTATAATGCCATCTTCTGAGAAGCTAAACCAGGCAGAGATAACCTTCTGGACAAAGAGAAAGAGATAGAGAGGGAGAGAAAAAAATAGGGCTTTATATTTTAACACAAGAAAAAAGACAGGCTATTTTTTCTCTAACCTAACTCCTCCCGAATCTATATTAGGTTAAGACCAAGTCGTGGGCAACCAGAGAATTGTGAGAGAACCTTCTTCCCCTTCCATAAGTATCATGAAAAAAGTTGCACCATACATTTTAAGCAAAAGCATTCTTTTGTAGCCGTATTAAAAACAACTGTAATCTGTGGCACATATAAAATATATTTACACGAACAGTTACAATCTGATCTTTTTTTTTTGGGCATTTGTGTCTGTATATAAAAGTGCAAATATATAATTGTTTAAATGATATATCAGCTGTTCTATTTTCCGCCGAATTTGAGCCACTGCTTGTTGAGTGGCGGACCACTAATCCAACGCGGCACTTTGCCTTATTAACAAAGAAATGAGAAGCCTGTCGTGGCGTAGCGGCATAAGCGTGTGACTGTAACCGACAGGTTGTGGATTCGATTCCCAGTCGAGGAAATGAAATATTTAATATTTTCAATTTAAATATTTAATGTTTCATTTCTTTGCTCTGGCAAAGCGCGGCGTTGAGTTCCACCACTCAACACGCAATGCCTTAAATTCGGCGGAAAGTGGGAAACGGTGGTGGAACGGAGTGTCTTAACACTAGGTTGCCTGGTTGACTGCCATGTGCGGGATACAGTGTGAAGCTATAAAAGAAAAATATTAATTTCCTCGAGTGGGCATGGAACCTAAAATGAATCACATTTAAAATCACACGCTTATACCCCTGCTACACGACAAGTTTCAATACAATTGTACCTAGCTAGTTATAATTTTAATGTCAAACATTTCAGCAGAACTAACCATTCAGCACCTTCCTCTACCACACCATCGCCAAATGACACGGTCTTCACTCGTCCTCCGATCCTGTCCTGAGCTTCTAGCGCCAGGACCCTTTTTCCAGCTTTGGCGAGTGTGGATGCAGCTGTAACTCCCGCGGACCCCATGCCCACGACTATCGTATCATATGTGTTGAGCATGGTGGATCTAAGGAAATGAAATTATTTTGTGTTCAATGGCGTAAAATACTGTATAATTTAATATAGTGTAATAGAATCATATAGTATTATGTGGTATATAGTATAGTAATTTAGTTTTTATTTTTGTTTTGGGTATACAATAAAGTATTAGGTTAATTATTATTAATGCCACGACATCTTACCAGAGCAGATCACTAAATAAGTTAAAAATCATGTAAATTAAGGGATACGATCTATATATTTTCAATCATTCGATGAATCGATTTGTTTGTCATCATTTCATAAATCGATTCGATCGATATATCTTTAATCATTTGATAAATCGATTGGATCGCTATATTTCTAATCGTTAGATAAATCAATTCATTTCGATTATTTTAATCAATGGATCGATCGATGTTTTTAAGCATTTAATATTTCACTTTATTAAATAATTATAAACATAATTAACCAATTAGCTGTTTATTTCGACTGACTAGACTATTTATTAGAATGTTCATCACAGTCTTAATTGCAGAAAAAGCTTCACACTTTACCCGCAAATACATTATTTTTTCTAGAATTGGCATGTCACAAAAAATATTCTTTTTTGAGAGACCAAAAAAAATTAAAATATTCTATTTTACCAAGTAGTGATCGAACCCAAAAACCAATCGCGTTTACAGTCACACACTTGTCTGAGCCATGACAAGTTCTATATCCACAGACAAATATGATTTCCGCTCAATCTATTAATACAGTTGAGTAGGTATATCATAAGCATCTTTAGAAGTATAAAATTACCTCCAAAATTTCACTTTGCACTTGAAAAAGACACTTCTCGTACACTTAATATTAATAACACTCGCAAATATATGAACATTTCTCAAAAACAAACGCGTTGATGTGAACATTTTGTCTCAGCGACACTCATTTGAGTAAAACTAAACATATCATACAAAAATGACAAAATCCTAATGACATAATTAGAAATTGTGTAAATAGTTTCTAAATAATAGATTAGGAGGATAGGTTTAGGCCTGTCGTGACGCAGCGGCACAAGCCTGTGACCAACAGGTTCTGGGTTCGATCCCCAGTCGAGGAAATTAAATATTTAATATTTTCAATTTAAATATTTAATATTTCATTTTCTTCGCTCTGGTAATAAGGCAAAGCGCGGCGTTGAGTTCCGCCACTCAACACGAAATGCCTCAAAAATCGGCCGAAAGTGGGGAACGACGTGTCTTAACACTAGGTTCCCAAGTTCCCTCTGCCTACAATGCCATGTGCGGGATGCAGCGTGAAGCTGAGTTGAGTTGAGTATAAATAGGAAGTTGTTTAAATACAATTTTCCAGAAATAGTTTATTACCTTCATAATATTATAATTCCTGAGTTACCCTAAACTAATTTGAGGTTAAAATAATTATATCTTTTTTTTTATGTAAAAGACACGGCAAACGAGCGTACGGGTCATCTGATGGTAAGTGACCACCGCCGCCCACGGCCTCGTGTAGCACCAGAGGTGCGTTGCCGGTCTATAAGGTAGGTATATCTTTGATTTTCGCGATTGTTACACATTTTAAATGAAACAATTTTTCTGGATTAATCGCCTCTATCGATTTCTATACATTTTTGTATAAAACCTGACGTTTCGAATGCTTTGCCGTAGTCCATGGTCACGGGTAGACTGCAGTGGCAATTGTCAATCAAACTGCCGCCAACGACTTCTTAATTGCTTCGCGTACTGTCCAGAATTAGCTTAATGTGTGGTGCGTTAAAGACTTTAAATTTTTAAGAGAGCGGGTCTCAGGTGGTAGAGAATTTCCAATTATCTTCCCTATTGAAATTAGGATGTTTTTTTTTGCCTTTTGGATCATTCTAGGGAATTATCAAACCTGATGTAGTGGTTGAATTTATAGTATGCTCACACACTGCTGACTTTGATGTATGCCCATTCGTGATATCGGAGATGCGTCTTCACCCTAATGTCGATGCTTCTGTTTGTTTGACCAATATAAGATAAGCCATGGTCACAATCGAGTGCAAGGAAACGTTAGTTTTAACTGATCAGTTAGGCTTGAATATTGTTAACACAGCTAAGTAAGAGAGATTAAATGTCGGGATGTCGTAAAACGTCAGTTGTATAGGTTACCAAAAATAGACAAAAAGAAATAGAATAGAAAAAAAATTAAAGTCTCATACAGACCACGCCAGAGGACAAGACTCATTCTGTAAGAGTCCAGGGCGGTATGTGAGGCAATTAAGAAATCATTAGGAATGGTGGTAGTTACATATAATAATTATATCAACCACCAGTATTACCAATAATTATATCAACCACCTCAATCTCCCCGTGACCACGGACTACTGCAAAGTGTTCGAAACGCCGGGTTTTCCAAAAACGTATAGAAAACTTTTTTACGCGATTCATCTCAAGATTGTTTCATTTAAAACATGACGTTAACATGGTTTGGGTGGATGGCCTTTAGATCAAATTTAAGACTTTTAGGTTAAGCGACGCTTACTTTGCAAGAAAGACCGCGTATAATTAACAAAATAAATGATGTTAGTATATACACTTAATAGTTTTAACAAAAACAATTTTTTTTCTAAAACTTATGTTAAGTTAACAAAATGGCGTTAAGACCAAATGTCATTTCAACTGTTGTAGATAATTAAAGGAATAAAGAGGAGCAGTAGATGTTAAACGAATTCTCTAATTCCCTGCGAAAACAAAAAAAAAAATATTTTTTTTAAATTTATGTCTTAAAATCTAAGCAAACAAAGTTGCGGGCAACGTCTTGTAATTTTTTAACAAAGCCACAAACATTGTTACAAACAATGACTTTTGACGTAAGAGAAAGACATTTATTAAATAATTTTTCTTCATTTGGTATCGCGAAGTGATTCTGTGCTCAACTGGCACACTCGGAACGCCATAAATAAAAAGAACTGAACTGAACTTCATTTGGTATTGACACATTAATTATATATTATAAATGTTCATTGCTTATTACAGGTGAGGTCCGTCGTGGCGCAGTGGCTCAAGGATGTGACTGTTTGCAACAGGTTGTGGGTTCGATCATCGCTTGAGAAAATAAAATATTTCCACTTTCTTCGTTCTGGTAACAAGGGAAAGCGCGGTGTTGAGTCACTCCACTCAATACGCATTATGACAAAGCCGGTAAAATCACGGAACGTGGAAAATTAACATAAGGAAGTTAATGTGGAACGAAATGGAAGTTCCCAAAAGCTTGACTGCTTTCGTACTTTTAGCAGCGACTGGCAAGTAACTTGGGTGGACCTATTATCTTACAAATTCAATTCACCCCATATTTTTTTTAATCGTCATAAATTTTACTATGTCCCAGTTCTATCTTTCATACCGTGGCTGTATAACGACATACCCTCACATATTAAAAATAATACTCCTTTTCAAACTTTTAAGAAACAATTGGTCGGATATTTACAAAACAAAATATAGATTTATTATCTTAATCAGTTAGCTATCAGTTAGCAGTTTATGTATTTTTTTTTTTCAATTTCACGCTGCATCAGGGTAGGCAGAGGGAACTTTTGCATTTATATTTAGTTAAACGTTTCTTAGTACATGGCAATGTACAAACAAACAGACAAACAATAGATAAATTAAAAATCTCTATTTAGTGTCTTACTACATCAATAAACATCCCCTATAAGATGTTATTTAATATATCTTCAACATACAGACAGTGATCGGTTACAGATTCATTATAACTATAAATAATATCCAAGCACCTGGAAATCTTAAACATAAATAATGCTACAGTAAATGTATGAAGGTCATTATTGTTCACACAATAGACAGATAAATCTAACAATGTGTCACTGACTTCCTTATTTTATTATCCTGTCATTATATATCGTCATTGTATAATTACCCTGGTAACATGGCAAAGCGCGGCGTTAAGTTCCGCCACTCAACACCTTATTTTCGATGGAAAGTGAAAAACAGAACGGAGTGTCTTAACATTACGTTTCCAAGTTCTGTCTGCCTAACCTGCCATGTGCGGCAGTGAAAATTATTTATTTTTTTCTGACTGACACTTTGCATTTCCTGTCTGGTACAGATCTCCTGTACCTGCTATGTTGGGAGAGGTATGATAAAATAAAGAAAGTACTATTCAAAAAGAAGTTCTGTCCTCGTAGCACACGCCACACATGTCTACTAGGGATGTAGACATTGAGGAGAAAGTTTGTTCCCTTTAATTAATCCTATTATTAATATGCATATTTGTAAATATGTATATTGTATATTTCATATATGTAGGGGTTTCGAAGGAAAGCTAATTGAGTGGTAAGAGAGGGGGGAGATTTCAATTGATCTCGGTCCACCAAAAACACAGTATCTAATACTGGAGGAGGGTCACGTAAAAAGCAAGCGGACCCCTCTTAGGGCATGTATGAAAAAGTTAAATTAAAAACAGTAGACAAGGCGAAAGAAGTACGCAGAGACTGTAGTGTTTGGTGCTAGGTATACAGCATGAAGCTAAGACATATAATATGTAAGGCCATGAGAAAAAAAGGCAAGCAAACCAAAATTTCATAGTTAATATATGATCAAATGATATCTATATCACTTATATTTTCCTTTCACACTTAATAGAAATAACTTAAAGCACTTTTTTATTCACTTTTTTGGGCATTATAAGTTCTCACTGGCAAATTTCAAATATAAAGTTTCAAGCAAATTTCAAAATAAAGTCTAGTTGGCACCTTTTGAACTTTATGTTTACTACTAAACACAATCTGGCTTAAACTCAATGATTAAATAAACACAATATATTATAATTAATTCACAATGGCAATGCATTCTTGTGATAAATTAACATAACTAGCCACAATTGATGTCATAATGGTTAAATATATATATATATATATATATATATATATATATATATATATATATATATATATATATATATATATATATATATATATATATATATATATATATATATATATATATATATAAATATATTTATATATAACAATAAATCAGTATCTTATGTTGGCAAATTGGCTGTAGCTTTTAAGCTGCTCCTCATATTTCCGTTAAATATAGCTAAGAAACACAGCAATAAGCATACTGCACTCACAGACAGACCAAATTTTTTAAAACCCTTATTATGTTGGATGTTAATGGGTGTTAAAGAGGTTCTTTAGTAAAATTTGACAAAATGTTTGTCAATAGGAGAATACATATAACTATTGCCATACATTTTTGAAATTGTTTTTATAAAAAGAAAAAGGCAGATATAGTGATGGATAATAACTATTTAAAATATTTATTTCATAATAAAATAATTATTTTAACTTTAATTTATTTCATTATAAAAAAAATATTTCATTATAAAAAAATATACATGATATTTATCAGTTAAGAAACTAATAAATATGAACAACAAAATTTCCCCTTATCTATATTATTTCCTTCGTCAGAGTAACATCCTTATCAAATTTATATATAAAATCATCGTATATTTTTTGAGCAATAACTTCTACTAAATAAATACTTATAATATAATAATATCTATAGAACTAGCTAATAATATCTAAATAATATCAAATTACTTTAACATTCAAAACATATATAGATAAAATGGCCACATACCTTTGAATGTCGGGTTTTGTAGAAACTTGTTTAAAATGAATTATATAATTCAGTTTTTCCGTCTTTGGTGTATTTTATGGGATATTTAAATAAGATAAAAGTAATCATTTACATATGGACTTATGGAGTGATAAACTATTTTGACAGCTGTCAAATGTCAAACTGCACGTGTCATTTAAAGTTTCAGTGTTTAGTTTAGAAATCATGTATAATAATTACTCAGGCCGTTTTCCGAATGGTGCACACAGTACTGACGACGTTTCAACTACTAATGTGGGTTCCGATTTAGTGAGCGCGCCAATGTCTGTTAGCAGTTTTAATAATTTAGCCAACTTGCGAGTGTACTTACGGATTCATTAAGTAAATCTAACCAAACAGAGTATTTTTGGATATAAACATGAGCGCAATATAGCCGTTTTCCGATTTATCAAAACAGCGGTCATAGCGTACCACAGATACAGTAAAATTCACGTGACTTTGACGTTACATGTGACTTGATTAGAGCTTACAGTACTTACGGGTCGGAGCGTTAACATCGTGAGCATTGACATTATTTTAACATTCCACGTCAATGTCACTATCGTCACTTTCCTCGATTACGAAAAATGCTGAAATACAAGCATTTTACTATCTTCATCGGCTACACCACATAGGCCGTTCTCCGAATTATCAAAACAGTATAAACGACGTTTCAACTGCTAACTTGGCTGTGTTAATAATTCGGACCCCTTGTAAGTATGCTTATGAATCCAACAAGTTATATATAACCGAACAGAGTATTTTTTGATATTAACATGAGTGGAGTATGTGACATTGACGGGGAACATCAAAATATCGTCAATGATCATGATGCTAACGCTAGACTAGACGCGCCTCGTCAGACCATATGTTTATACGTATGGTAATTAAAGGTTCATATAAAATAAATTTATCAAATAATATTTTTAGAGTTTATTTATTTACCACATTTAAGGAAATTGGTAAGAGAATATATTACTAAAGCACTCTGTTTTCTACTTTCTGTTAATTTTAAGGGCATTGTATGTTATACAGTACATTGTTTTAATTAACAATATATATAATAATGATGTTATAACACACCAATGAAGCTGTCGACGCATTAAATATGCATTAATGCCTCTAACATTTTTTTTAGTTTAGTATTCGCGGTCTGCCTGTTTCATTATAATAATTTTACTTTAGTTAAATTAGAATCGGCCCAAAAACTCACAGTGAGTCATATAGATCTTATAACATAGAAAAAATGAAACAATAAAGAATATGTTCCTGTTTTATATTAAATATAACGAAGAATTCTCTCCGCCTCTCTTTTTCCCGTGTAACTTGCTCCATCAATAGTTGCAAAATGATCATAGCTTGTCGCCTCTCCCGCAAACAAGACTTTGGGAATCCCCGATCTATCCACGAGGGGTTCCCCTAAAGTTAATCTTGCGTTCGGATAATTGTATATTGATAAATTGTCGTATGTGTGACTGCCAAGCGTGTAGGGATTAGCGAACCATTTAGTTCTGAAAAAAAATGTACGTCAAGTAACACCTAAATCTGTGCGTAGGCCGCCGTGTCGTCAAATACATTTTTTTAAATGAAAATATAGTTATCAAAACCAATTTTTTCTAACTTAGTAATGAATTATACATTATCTTTATATATATAATTCTTGTGTTCGTGTGTTTGTCACTGAACTCCTCCTAAACGACTGGACCGATTTTAATGAAATTTTTTGTGTGCATTCAAGGGGATTCGAGAATGGTTTAGATTTACAATTTGGTCTCCTGGAAAATGTTTTTTTAAATTATTTTTTTAATAATAAGTAGTAGTTGATTTTGGAATGTTTCACATTGGATTCGACAGACTGCGTTACCATGGCAGTGTCAAATATTAAATATTACATAAGTACGTAGTTATTGATTTTGGAATGTTTCACATTGGATCCGACAGATTGCGCTACCATCGCAGCGTCAAATATTAAATAATACTTTATTTTAATTTTAGTCTGTCAGGGCAACGTCTGTCGGGTCCGCTAGTATTACCTAAAATATTCGATTTTTTGCGGGAAAAGGAATTGCAATTTAAAAATGTTAAAATCTTTTTAGTAAACAACACAAAGAAATTGGGGGCCCGTGTACCAGATTTTTGAAGGCACAGTAATCACTGTGCATTGATTACTGTGCCTTCAAAATGTTTACATGAAGCATTGGTTCAAATCCTGCTACATTCAAAATTTACATATTTTCTATAACAGTTTATGTTTAATCTGTAATATAAAGTATAATGTCATTTCCTTACACTATAATTCCATTTGGCTCTGGTATTGATATGCTATGTCCCAGAAACTTCCGTAGAAACTCCATCATTTTGGTCGACACATATTCTTCTGGTAGAGATGCGATCTAAAATATATATTTTTTTAGCTTCACGCTGTATCCCGCACAAGGTAGGGTAGGCAGAGGGAACCTTCCACCGAATTTGAGGCATTGCGTGTTGAGTGGCGGAACTTAACGCCGCGCTTTGCTTTATTACCAGAACGAAGAAATGAAACATTAAATATTTAAATTGAAAATATTTAATATTTCACTCCCACTCCCACTAGAAGAAATGAAATATTTAATATCGAACCCAGAACCTGTCGGATACAGCTACACGCTTGTGCCGCTGCGCCACGACAGGCCTCCTCTCTAAAATATTGTAATAAAATTAAGTCCAAAAAATTAAGTGCCTAGTGACGAAGCAGCACAGTCTCTAATATTAAACGATTGTGGGTTTCGATTCGATTCTGATACCGGGAATAAATTATTATAATATTTTCGCTCCGGTGATAAGACAAAATTCACCATTAAGTTCTTTTGTTACAAGAGGGGGCAAACGAGCTGAACGTCTATGTAATGGTAAGCAGAATCTTCGTCCATGAACATCTACATCCTGAAGGGCTTGTGGGTGGCGTTTAAGTTGAAGGTGTCTCTTCGCGTAATGCTTGAAAGATCTTAAATAAAAGAAACTGTTTTTGGAGCTAATACAGTTATTCCTCATTTAAATAAATTGTATAATAAAATTAGTGATTCTGTAGATGTTAATGCGGTTACGATTACCACATTTATGGTCTCAGTGATAAATCAGATCATCAGATCAGATATGTATCATAAGGATTTTTTTTATTATAGATCTTTTATTTTTACTATTTTTTATATATAAATGATTTTGTTCTTTTGTTTCGTTTTGTAAATTATGTTTTAAGATATTGTATCGTTTTAAAGTAAATTATTTATAATTATATAAACTAACTAAATAGCTTTTGTGAAGCCGGACACCATATATGCGTGCACTACTTGTTTTTAAATGGCTATTATATATTTAAAATTATATTAGGCTTGTAAGCTAGCAAACCAAAATAAGTAAATAAATAAATAAATCGTAGCGCTCGGAAAACTCCTCAGGAGGAGGATTGTTCCACAGCTTGTACGTGAGAAGAATGATCTTGATGAACGCACTTTGGGTGCCAAAAGGACATCCAGGTGGTGCAAGTGACTCCTGTGGCGGGAGGCACGACGATAAAAAGGGGATGGTGGCACTAGGTAGAAAAACTCACTTTTTCTGTCATTCATTACGCAATATTTAGAATATTGGGCGATGAGTGGAGAATAGTGAATCCATGTTCCTTATACCTTCTTACACGCCGTATGCAGTGTGAAGCTATAAAAAGCTATAAGCGCAAAGACTTACCAATTTTGAGACATCACCACTAGTGTGACATGTAACAACCCGCCTCGAGCCAGCTGGAGTCGTGCACTCCCCTATGGAAGCAGTCCATGAATCGTCTTCCTTCAGTTTCGCAATTTCCTCATTTCTCCAGA
>DWMZ01001904.1:0-15190 GCA_018249855.1 Eueides tales michaeli | reverse complement strand
CTTGAACCATTTGATCGCATACAACGTAGAGCCGTTCGAATCGCTGGGGACCCAATGATCTGTGCGGGGCTTGACACTTTGGCTTTGCGTAGAGACGTATCCTCCCTGTGCGTTCTCTACCGCATTTATCACGGGGAGTGTTCTGGAGAGCTGTTTGACTTCATACCAGCCGCCGAATTTTCCTACCGCACAGTACTTCACAAACTAAAGTATCATCCACATCATCTGGACACGTGGCACTCGACTACTGTGCGGTTTCGTAGGAATTTTCTTCCACGCGTCACACATCTGTGGAACGACTTACCTGCGGCAGTATTTACAGGTCGATACGACATGATACCTTCAAATAGCGCGTCGACCTCCACCTTAAAGGCCGGCAACGCACCTGTAGCTCCCCTGTTGTTACACGGGGCCGTGGGCGACGGTGAGCACTTACCATCAGGTGACCCGTACGCTCGTTTGCCTTGTCTTTTCCATAAAAAAAAAGTACACAGTTATATTGTCTTGCAAAGTGTTAAAAATATATAATGCATACGTATACATATGCATAGTTCTTTATTTAAGTACGGGTAACACTTTTTATTTTTGAGCAATATTAAATAAAATAATCTATTCAATATTAAATAGTCTTGTTGCAAATATCTTAGTGGTAATTGGTTTTAAATATTAGAGAAAATATATTGGAGATATAAGCACATGCATGTCAGTAACATTAGTAACAAGTAGTTTACGTAGAGTTAGCTTATCTTGAGGTTTACCTAATTCAATATGTAAGTCGTTGTGGTACTTTGAGTAGCTATATCTGCTTTACAGTGAAAGGTGTAAGTATAATCAAATCGTAAGTTTAAAATATAAATTTATTTCCTTATTAAATATTATTTAGATAAGTAACATCCAATTATCTTTTATATACTGAGGTAAATTAATTAGTGTGCACTAAATAGAAATCGATTAAAAAGAAAAAGAAAATCAAGATTAGGTGCACGATCCTAGCTTTTAGTAAATTTGCAAATATTATAATACAGATAACACTATTCAATAAAGAATACTATAATATTTAGACAAAAGATTACTAGAGTTTTATCTATTTTAGCCGATGGCGTAGAAAGTAGAAAAATTCTATCAGTTTTGAAAGGAAAAAAGGAGGCTCTTTATTTTTAGTTTAATAAAAATGTAGATGAGGCTGAAAAGTGTGTTTTAATATAATATAATATTTATAATGAAAAAAATATCAGCGCTAACGATGACAACGCGCGACAACTCGTTCGAGGTGCCCTTGGAACCTTGGATTCACGTTCAGCACGCGCTGCAGCTCCCCTCTCTGCCCGTGCACGCCCTCCTCTTCGCAAGGCAGTTTTCCATCTCGCCTGGTCACCTGATACACTACCCACGCCACAGGTACTATAGCCAAATATTACTGACTAGCGCTATTATATGACAGCAAAATGTAGATTTTAAAAAAGAACTATAAACTAAAAAATACAGTATAGATGTGTCCTTTTCAAGTAAGGTAATTTAATACGCCATGTAACAGAACATGGAATGGAATTTGAAATCTGAATATAATCACATTTAAAGAAAGCGTATGTGTAAAACTTTTTGTTTAAGTCACAAGAAAACTTAATGACTTTTATTCTTTTATTCAAACTTTTACACACTGATACATCGACTAACTGTAAATGGTACGGTTGTGGACTCCATTAAAACTCAGGAAAATAATTGTATTTGAAGAAAAATATTTCTTTGTTCTAGTAAAATATACGACACGACGTAGATTTCCGCCACTCAATACTGTACCACGAAAATTTTATGGAAAATGGGACCAGAGTACTTCAATATACCCATTTCCCACACATAGGAACGACACATAAACTATATAATATGAATATATTTTTTTATTATTTTACTAATATTTAAAATATATTAGTTCAAATAATAGCAAATATTTAAAATTTAGAAATATTCAATGCTTTCATTATCCGTGAAGAGCTTGCACGGCTAAATACATTATTGATGAGCTTGTTAGTGTTATTTATGGAAAAAGCTATAAACGCTTGAACGATTGATGTCTAATTAATTTATACAAATATCGATATTTTGCAATGCAATAATAATCTTATTATATATAAAATATATAATTAGATTTTTATTGCATTGCATAATATAGTAATAGTTTTAAAAATATTATACACTCTAATGAAAGAACCCTGTCAAAAGTTATGTTTGTATGTACGCTTTATTTATTTAAAATTAACTTATACATATTTTTTTAATAATCTACAATAACCTTTTAAAAAATCCAATAGATTCCAAGAGAAACGTTCTTATATTTACGAGTGACTCCGCCTTTATCCACATACCATTATAACTTTTATAAAGCTAATAACGCGGGCTCAGCGCACTCTTCGCTATTTTTACGCGCTTTTATTGAGTTTCTCTTGTCTCCTAGGTATTCTACGGTGATACGTATCATACAGTATGCTCGGAGAAAATGTTATAGCTTTTTATGTACTTTTATAAAAGGATGTATTTTTAATCTATCTCTTTGTCTGGAAATAAATTTGTAGAATAAATAGAAAATTAGAGATAGGGAGGGGGGTTATAACAAAATAGTGAATACTATTCTAAAAATAACAGTTTTTAGAAGTGACTATTAAAAACAATTGTCAATTCGATTAGTATAAGCGTGTAGAAGCTTACGGTAGTATCAGGTATTTCGTAATGTATAATCAACATTTAAGTTTGATTTACATATAAGCATACTTGACATACTATAAGATTTTCCATTTGTATTTTTTTATTTAAATTCAGGCAATAACACCACTGCTCGAGTTCTTAGATCAGCACTTGTCTTCTCTTAACACCTGGTTATTACCACGAGCGTTCACTCGCGCCCTGGCGGGGTGTTGGAGCGCAGTTCTAAAAGAGGTGTCTGCACAAGCAGATGCAGGTGGGGCAGAAAAGCCAAGAGTATACCATCACAGATTAAGGGAAGCACTCGATTTGCTAGCAGAATTCTTCCATGCTGAAGGGAAAGGTATGATTTTAGAGGAAAAATATAAATGAATTTATGTATATTTATAAGAAATATTTTATAATGATCCAAGGATCATGTAACTTACTCTAACTTAATTAGCAAATCGAATTAAACTAATTTAATCAATATTTTTATTATATTTAAATACTATTTGACCATATATTTTACCCGTCTCGTTATTAGTTTCGATCTGTATTTGCTCTACATGCTAATTCAGCCATTAAAATAAATAAAGGGGAAAGGGCAGGGTGAGAAATAGATATTAAAATAAACAAATATAAGAATCTATTTATTCACAAAAAGATATTGCTTATTTTATGATTCGTAGACCCGTTCGCGGCATATTTAACTACGGGATAATATATTTTAAGCACTGGATTGCTTTCGATTATAATGCTTTCTAATGTCAACATTTTGAATATTTTAATGGTAAATTATTTTGCTTATAACTTTGAGCTATGCCATAGATCGGTTTAATATTATTGTGTTAATTGTATAATGATTATCTAAACATATAAAAAATTAAAATGTACGTTTATAATTTCAAAATAAGTGTTTTTCAAAGGCGAAAGCTACAACTAACTACAAACACTTTTTTTTTATTTTTGTTTGTTTGACTTTGTCTGCGTTTATTATACACGCGTGCCCTTAACATTACTTACGCTACTTAGATTTATGAACATTTTACTATTAAACTTAATATGATATTTTTTGCAAGCACATTTATTAAAATGCCAAAAGATAAAAAAAATATATATTTTGTTAAGTGTATATAATAGTTATATAAAGTATAGATAATCGTTTCAAATGAAACATATTTAATCGGATTAATCGCGTATATTGATTTCTATACATTTATAGAAACCCGTGGTCACGGTTAAACTGGTATGGCATCATTCTATCAGTTGCCATAATTATTATATAAAAGTATGATCCTATTTAAATAGAGAAGATAATAAAAAACTTTCTACCAGCGGGTACCCACTTACAAAAAAAACTGAAGTCTTAAAACTACCGCACCAGAGAACAAGATACAATAGGTACACGAGGCAATCATAAGATCGTTGGCGATAGCTTGATATAATAATTATTTTAACTGATAGACGAATGCCACCTCAGTCTACCCGTGAACACGGACTACTGCAAAGTGTTCGAAACGTTGGGTTTCCAAAAATGTATAGAAATTAATACATGCGATACAGTACATCATGTACTGTAATTAATTTAATTTAAAACATGTAAAAATCACGTTTATTATAGATAATCATACTAAAATAATCAAGTAACTTTTCGTAAATACACTTAAATAAATATTAGTTTAAGCGGACAAAAATTTGCGGGATCTGCTAGTTTATCAATATATTTTATGACATAAATTTCTTTTCAATTATTTATTTTTTATGTTTATAGACAGTTTCTTATTATATACCTTCAGATTCTAAGCTATTACCATATCATTTATTTTTTCATTTCTGTCGACTGTTAGATACTCGTAGATAGAAAAAAAATCTGCTAATTGGCTTTAGCTTCTATTGTCGATATATTTACAGACCCAAATATTTTTTTTATTCTTCTTGTAGAAATCACTTTTCTTCGATGACCTTTGCAGGTGCTATGATTTGTTAACCTTTTAGCATCTATTAACCTTCGTAAACGTGACCTATGACGTTTTAGAAAGGTATTTTTATGTATTTGAGTTAAAATAAAATAAAATCTGTACATTACTAGGTTTACCAACGGTAGAAGTACATAATGCTGAATGGACACGAGTAGAACAAAGGATGAAGTACCATCAAGCGCCAACAGAGGAACTTCTAGAGCTGTGGCTTGCGGACAGATTACTGGAGCAGTCACGTACACCATTACCCTCGCCATATGGATCTATACTAGTCAGGTATTTATTAAAATAAGTAATAACCTCCAAAATATGATAATAAAAACCAATAGGTACAAGTCCATTATTATATTTCTCTTGCCCAATGTTTCCAACAACATTATATTTGCCATCTATATATTTTAACTGAGGTTTTTCGTGGCTCAGCGGCACGAGCCTAACTGACATAATGCGGGTTCGATCCTCACTCGAAGAAATGAAATATAAAATATTCTCAATTTAAATATTTAATGGTAACACGGTAAAAGCGCGACGAAGTTCCGCCGCCCAACGCATTATGACGCGTTATTAACGCAATGCCTCAAATTTCGCGCAAAGTTGGGATCCGAAGTGGGACGGAGTGTCTTTACACTATGTTCCCAAGTTCCCTCTGGCTACCCTGCCATGTGCGGGATACAGCATGAAGCTGAGTAGAGTAGAGAATTTACAATATCATCAAACCAAAGATAAATAAATGTTGCTTATTAAGACAATCCAATGATTGTTGTGAATACTTATGATGATAAATAAAAATATAACTATATGTACATACGTGATAACATATTTAGTACTGTTATCTTAATACATCACTTGTTATCAATTACAAATTTATTTATCTACTCTATAAAAAAATATATATTTTAATTATATTTTCAAAATATTGAAGTTCCGTTTCCTCAAAAGAAAAACTTGATGAGTTAATATAAATTGCTCTTGTACAACTTTGAGCTCCTAATTTAAAATATCAAGACATTTACAAAGAACTGATTTGAACAAGTGATTCCGTATAAATAAATAAATTATAGGGATCAAAGAGTTAAAGGATCTGTAATTAATTTGTAACTTCTCTACAAAGTCGCCTTTGTCGATTTAAATAAGCTTACCCAACTAACACAGTAATAAACTCGAAAGCTATGATTGTACAACTACATGAAATCTAGTCTAAGAAATCAATAGTATGATGTCTGAAATTGAAGGCAGAATTTAATTTAAAAGTAAATATGCGATGAAATTTCAATTTACTTCACGTTGAAATGAAATATCCGTTTTCGACATCTTCTCAAATTAATAATTCGCCGATCTGTTTTTAAGTGAGATTAAAATTCAAATTGTGAGAAAAATGAGTAAACGCGTACTACTACTACATATAAATAAAATTTAAATGTTTGTCTGTAGTACCAAAATAACCACGTGTTTTCAAGTGACAGATATAAACGATTTTAATAATGCTGTCTGTCTGTCTCTTTGTTTGTTCGTGCTAATTCAATATCCAATATACATACATATGTAACGCGTATCTATATAAATTAAGATTTATCTAAATATATGTATAATTAAGACAAGGTGTCTGTCTCTCTTTGATTTCAAAATAACCATGTTTTTCCAGTTGTTAATTACACAATACCGAAACACAAACATAGAATTTTAGAATATATCTGTCAGTCGGTTTTTATATCTATCCGGGCTATTATCCAGATCCGAATTGGAATCGATTTTGTCTGATTAACAATGACTTATAACAATTTATGTATATTTATAATGCATAAATGTACATACAAAAGTACGAAGTCTGTCGTAGCGCAGAGACACGAGCGTGTGACTGTAAACAGGACTGGTTGGTTAGGTTGTGGGCTCTATCCCTACTCGAGGAAATTAAATATTTAATATTTTATTTTTTTCATTCTGTGAACAAAACAAAGTGCGGCGTTGAGGTTTGTCATACAACATGCAATGCTTCAAATTCGGCGGAAAGTGGGGAAGTATCTCAATGCACTGTCTTAACACTAGTTTTCAAAATTCTTTCTGCCTACCCTGCCATGTGTGGGAACAGTGACTTGATTTATTAAGTGCATAATAGTATAGATAACCATTTTAACGTAATTTAAGATTTTTCTCTAAATATATTTAAAAATATAAAATTTATATTCGTATTGTTCAAACGGACGAAACTATTATTATTATTATTTGGTTTACACTTATATCTCTATACTATGTATAAAAAAACAATAAATAAATGAAAAACAATAAATAAAAAAAACAATAAAAACATTAAATGTGTATATTAACGAAAAAAAAGCAAATTAACAACAAAAATATTAAATATTTCACTTCTTCGAGTGGAGATTCACTAGAGGAAGTGAAATATTAAAAAAAATTAAAGTAAACATTTAATATTTTCATTTCTTCGCTCTGGTAACAAGGCAAAGCGCGGCGTCTAGTTCTGCCACTCCACACGACATGCCTCAAATTCGGCAGGAAATAGGGAACAGAACAGAGTGTCTTAAAACTAGGTTCCCAAGTTCCCTCTGCCTACCGTGCCACGCGTGGGGTACAGCGTAAAGCTAATAAATAAAATAAAAATGTTTAAAGAACTGATTAAGAAATCTCGTTTAGATATGCTAAACTTGATATGATAATATTCAATTTTATTGATTAAATATATTTTATCATTTCTACCTAAATTATACTTACCTACGTACTACTGTTTTTCTAGACAGTACAATGAGAACATATATTTATGAATGATTTGTCAAATACTCCCTATCTCTAAAATTCTGTAATAATAGATTAAATTTACATAGTATTAGATTAAACTTTTAATATTTGTTTATAATATTATTTAATTTTATTATTATTAATGTATAGAAATTTTGTTGAGAATACTTAATATATTTTCTCAGAGTATATTTCAACCACGACTCGCTTTGTGTGGAAGTACTTTCCGCACGGGATGTGATCCCGCTTGACCCGAACGGCTTGAGCGATCCATTTGTGGTATTGGAATTGCTGCCCAAACGACTCTTTCCTAAAACACATGAACAAAGTACCAACGTTCAAAAGGTATGTGTTCTGTTTATATTTTATAAGTATTTTTTTTTAATTATTTTAATTTTAGATTATAGGGCAATGCTCTATTATATTTTATTGCACCAGGGAATAATGAATTATCCATTAAACTTAAAGATTTGTTATTTATTATATAATGTAACTTGTCCTAACCCTCCCTAACGTCGGATAACCACAGGAATGTGGATAACTTTCATACCCTAAAATTTAATATAAAATTAACATTCTAAAATCTTTTCATTTCAGCCTTCTATATATTATATATTTTTACTAAAGTATTAAACTGGATGAATAGTTAATATGTATTTAGCAAAATTTAATCTATTTTTAAATAAAAAAAACAAAGCTGCTTAAAACAAAGACCTCCTAGGCGAGGCTTGGTAGAGACAACTCAGTGCCAAAACACTCTGTTGTTTACATTACGCTAGAATTAAGATATTCTATATTGAATTGTAGGACATATCGTCACGCTTTATCTTGCACGGGCGAAATAATTCAAGTGAAGTGAATTCCCCTTAAGGGTTCGATCTTCATCACATTACAGTATACGTAACATTACTAATAATGTCCACATATATTTCAAATAGGAAGTTAGAGTTAAATTTTAAATTTTAATTGTGTTACAGAAAACTCTTAACCCAATATGGGACGAGTGCTTTGAATTTGGCGTAACCCTAGAAGCTTGTAAATCGCCACAAGCATCTCTGGCGCTCTCCGTATGGGACCGGGATGTGCTTACTGCTGATGACTTCGCGGGTGAAGCGTTTGTCTCACTGTCTCGTATACCCGGCGTTAATAGCAATGCACCACCCGATCCCCTGCGACCAGTTGAACTACCACTGATGCAATTACATGATCGTTGTAAGTATATTACCTCCATTTTATTTATATTTAATATGTACTTATGTTGATATAGTTTTAATTTTTATGAAATAAGTATTGCCGCATATTAAAATAATTTCTTTCAACTTTTATTAAGGTATATCTGCTCAAATTGTATTAACGTACTACAATTTTCCTAGATAGTCCAAAGAAAATTACGTGCTCTTTTATGGATTTCAATGACATTACCATTTTGTATAGACTGACGCACCGCGATTGGAATATCCTAGCTTTAATATTTTTTTTTTAATTTTTAAATTGAATCGCAACATAACAACACTCATGCCAATTCCAAGAATAGACCACATTCACAAGACTAGCATTTATACATTTTAAATGAATTGCTATCACTTGTATGTAAGCTACATATAATAGGTAACTAATAACAACTTTGATGAACTAGTAACTCCAGTCCAGTATAAATATTTTAACAATACCTCGCGTAAGTAGGTACTTTAAGGACGCCAATTGTAAGAAAAGTCTGAAAAGTTTTTATAGACATTATGACGTTAGTTGTACTTTAAAAGTTTCTATCTCTAAGAAAGCTTTTAGTAACTTTAGGTAGAGAGATATACAGACGAGAAGTTACCGTAGTGTAGATACTAGACAGACTAAACATTAACAATATATAATTCTATATATCATTATTTTCACAGATTTTCTGTTATTCTGAATTTCTTAGTTATAACTATTATCGTTGCTATAATTATTATAGTTGTAGTCGATACAAATTAATATCCAAAAAAAATTACAGGTCATCCCATCCTTCAAATTTTGGAGTCTCGAACAACGGATAAACTCGCAATTGATTTTGTAAAGAAACAAAAATTACGATTTGCAGAACAGTAAACTAAATGTTGTCTTACTTCACTTCTTACGCCTTCTTTTAATTTCGAATTTTTTTTCTAAGCACACGTCCATTTAAATCTTGACAATATAAAATTATATCTTTAAAAAAATATTTCGATATATTATATACATGTGTGTATATGAACTTAAATATAATTTTTACACAAGTATTGGACTATTAATATTTTAAATAGATGTGAACGCATCAGTATTATTGATAATTGTACTGCAAAGACTGTATTACTCTATTATTCTTGAGAGAATATTGTGTAAACTTTCAAAAGTATCTTAATGTTATATGTATGTGTATAGCAGCACCTTGGAGCTTATGTCCCTAGTTTTTAGAATCTAGTAGAAACTCCTGACCAAATACTTTAAGACTTGATGTTAACTATTATTTTTATATATCTACTTTTTTACATTACTTGAAGCAATTTTATGTTCACTTGATCCTAAATTATATTCCACACATATCCTTATATACGACATATCCAAAAGCCTAACAATATTTAACAATATCGATTTAAGATTTTATGGACCTCTGATAGGTTCTTTTATTCACATAAAATAAAACATCTTATACCCATGTAATATACGCTTAATTATATAACTAAATGTCTGTAGTTATACTAAAAACTGCTTCCGCCTAATATGACAAAATCACTTTGCTCAAACTTGTATCAATCAGAACGGTAAATGCCTATTAGATAAATAGTAAACACGAGTTTAATTTCTTAAACTTACGAGTTAAATCCTATTTCCATAATGTACGATTTATAAGCTCCGAATTTAGTAAATTGCAACATATCAAATATCGTTTTACATGAAAAAATAAAACTTGTAACCCAAAATACTAAAAATACATTCGCTCTAAGCTTTGCACAAGTTTTCAATCCCAAAGACTGTGAAGTTACTTTGTAATTGTGTTCAGATTCCAGATATTTTCATAATAAATGATCGAAACTTTTTGCAGTGTTACTCGTACCTTCGTGCCGCGTTATTACAGCTTTAATACGAGCTTTTCTTCACTAATATTTTTATTGTATTTAAACATTTAGAATAAAACCGCATTAACATTATTTAAAACTATATAACTTTTACAAAATTTTGGACTATTACTGTGTACACAACTAAGCTGCAACGTAATGGAATATTTGAATCGATGTGGCTATAGATATTAAATACAGGATGAGCCATAAATTTTTGCACATTTGAAACATGAATAAAAATAAAACTACAAATATATATTTTTTGATAATTTATTTAACGTAATAAACATTTATTGCAATTTATTTTTAAAAAATATTAAAAATGACATCGTCGAGATGTCGTCTGCAATTGACTACGTAAACTTTGGAAAACTCGTTGATACATGCTGCGAGGAATCGCGGCTGTCTCCTCGCGGATGTTTTCTTTTATTTGGGATATGGTCGTTGGTTAATTAAGGTACACTCGACTCTTCAGATATCCCCAAAAGAATAAATCATAAGATGTAAGGTCTGGGCTTCTGGGCTTCTTGGCATGTTGCTCCATCTTGTTGCATCCAAGTCCTGCTGTTATATCCTTTAAATTCATGCAAATGTGGTGTCAAAAAGTCTAGCAACATCTTCATGTATTCCAATGAGTTTACAGTTACATTATTTCTTTGGCGATTTTCAAAGAAATACGGACCGATTATGCCCTTTGCTAATATGGCAGCCCATACTGTCGTTTTAGGTGAACGAAGGGGCTTTTGGTATTTAAGGCAAGGATTTTCCGTGCTCCAATGTCGACAATTGTGCTTATTTACGTGTCTATTGGTGTGGAAATGGGCCTCGTCCGTAAACAGTACAACAGCAAAGTGTCAGACAAAAACTTACCTTGGATGTAATCGCTTGGCTTCATCTCTTGCACTATTTGATTTGCTTATATGGGTGTAGTGTGAGGTCCAAATGCTAGTAGTAGGCTTCGCCGTAGACTAGTTCTTGGTATTGCTAGAGCCGCCGAACGCTTACGCGTAGATGGTTCTGGATCGTTCCTTACGGAAATTTCAACCTCCCAAATGTTCTCTTCGTTTCTTCTTGAACGTGGCCACCCCGTTTGTTTAATATTTTTGTTGTTATAAATATATAAAAAAATAAAGTGTTGCTATTTGCAAAAATTTACGGCCCACCCGGTATATACATACAATTGGCGTGTAAAGGAGAAACAAAATATTTAAATATGTATTATAACTTATCTCAGCATTGAAATTAAGCTATACCTAAATCCACATTTGAGGCCTGTCGTGGCACAGCGCCAAGCATATGGCTGTAACCGACAGATTCTGGGTTCGATCCCCAGTCGAGGAAATGAAATATTTAATATTTTCATTTTAAATATTTAATGTTTCGTTTCTTCGCTCTGGTAATAAGGCAAAGCGCGGCGTTGAGTTCCGCCACTCAACACGCAATGCCTCAAATTCGGCGGAAAGTGGGGTACAGAAGTGGAACGGATTGTCTTAACACTAGGTTCCCGGGTTCCCTCTGCCTACCCTGCCTTGTGCAGGATACAGCGTGAAGCTAAATCCACAAGACATCATGAGCTGTTGTTTTACATGAACTAAATATGGATGACGTGACGACTGATTTTCATCATTAGTTTTAACTATTAATATTTTTATGTATATACATATGTATTATGAGATTTTAAATTTTGTAATTGTACGTGATGACATTCACTATGTATACAAGTTATGAATAAAGTTGTATTGATGTTTATCTGTAAGTAGAAAATAAATATATCATATTAAATATATTATACCTAAATGTGTATTTTAAATGGCTTGAATTTATCTAAAGGCAAATACAAATATTCATATACTATGTAACTACATTTTTAGTTTTTTTTTATTTCAGAAAATATTATGTGATCACAATTTTGTAAAGATATAATATATGCCGAAACTATATTAACGTATTTATATTGACTTATGTGATTTTCAAGATACCTGTAGGTATGTAACTCGTTACGGTGAGTGCCGAATATACATGTTATACAGATATACATATTATATTAGATTTTTCAAATATTTTCTATGCTTTTAATTCTATCTATAGACTACATAGAACATTTATTTTTTTTAAAAAATGTGAATTATTCATAAAAATTAAATATATCACGTACATCTAAATGGACAAGCGGAAATCCAAGAGGTGGTGAGCATTTAACAATTATTAGTGTTGCGAAATAACGCATGATGTTAGCTTTTTGATACTCGTATGTATTTGGTGTAACGCATTTTAAAATAGACTTAAAGTAGACTATTGTGGCTTTTTAAAGTAGTTTAACCCAATTATATTCAATCAACTTATCATATATTTTTGTTAAACAACCGCGCCAGTCAAAGTTAGAACAAGACCATTCCAAAACGTCAATTACTTATATTAGGCTATACAAATAATATCTCTTACACGCATTTAAAGTGTATTATGTATATTTTTGAACAATTTGCCTATTCATTTTATACTGCTTTTACATAAATATACGAAATTTCTACTACTGTTCTAAAATACCTTTAAAAAAGTATAAAACTATTCCAAGTAGCGATTACCATAATATATGAATAGTGTGAAAAATAAGAATTGATGTTTTACAAATATATTACAATTTGCATCGGATTATATAGTATATGTTTACAATTAATATTTACAAAAATGCACTACATAAACACACACAAAACACGTAAGATTTAACTAAAGAAAAATAATATTTTAAATTCATGATAATTTTGTCATCACGTACGCACGCGTATTTGTATTTACCTATCCGAAAACATATGATCCGATAGAATATTGGTAATATAATAGATTAGTAATAAATTTTATTAATTGTCCATTTAGATCAAGCTGTCAATGAAGTGTGTTGTATTTGTTTAAAAGAATCTATGTGTATTGCAAACGTTACGTACGTATATGTACCTAGCTTTAAAAATATTTTAAATTATGAAACATTATATAATTTGCTGTGGCCAAAGAATACATACAATAAAGAATATACTATAAATGTGGATATGGTGTTTTTCTCTTTCCTACTAGTCTTTATATGTATTTACTTTGTTCCAATCTTTGAATTTTTTGTTAGGTAAAGCGCGAGTCAGCGCGAGCCAACGGCGCACTTTTACCTTTTGAGTCTTAAAATGCAATGGAATGGTGAAATTAGGGAAATAAAAGTAATATTTTGAAATAAATATTTGCAATTTTACATATCACAACAATAAGAAAATCAGTGTACAATTTTTACCGACCTCTTTGTTCAAAACGGAAGAGGTTTTATATTCGACGACAATGTTTTGACGATGACGTTGCCTTAAGCGTCACTACTCACATTTTCATCCTATACGTAGGTATACAATCTGCACGTAGTAGTAAGTACTTTTCTTAATTTGCCTTATATTCTATAATCATTTGTATGAAGGAATTATGAATTTCTCGGTATTCTTATAAGAACAATGCTAGTTAGATTATTTTATAATCTACTATGTGATTTATGAATCATAGCATTAACATTTGTCTTGTACTAATAAATAAAAAAGCCAGTGCTGCGGTCAAAATTGTTATTATAAAAAAAATCGGGCCAATCTTGAAACATTCAAAAGACAGTTTAATAAAGTGCTAAAGCGCAATGATTTTATTAGCAAATAATAATTATTATTTTTTATTTTTCGTCGTAGTGTAGGTTCGATCTCCACTCAAGATAGTGAACTATATGATACTTAATATTTCCTCTGGTGACGAGGCAAACGAGTTGAGTTCCGTATAAAATGCAATGCTTCTAAAATCTTATCTTAATCTTAGGTTATCAGGTTCTTTCTGCCTACACTGCCATAAGCGGGGTACAGCGTGAAGGTTAAAATAAAGGATTTTTAATGGTATACCACCATCACTTCATCGGAGAAGAAAGAGAATAAGAATTATCTATAACACTCAGTATCCGTTTAATTCTCAGTTATTTTGTGGGTAGACACGATACGCATCTATATTCTTAAAGCTGAAGAGTTTGTTTGTTTGGTTGAACGCGCTAATCTCAGGATCTACTAGTGCAATTTAAAACAACTCTTTTTGCATTAGATAGCCAAAGCTTCGAGGAAAGCCAAAGCCTATATTACGTGACGATAAGACTAAGGGAATGGAGAAGAAAAACAAAAAATGTCGAACAAACTGGCGAACTCGAGAGCTTTCGTGCATCCGCTGACTTAACTGCTAAACCTACGCAAAAATCAAGTATGACAAAATTGTTCTCCCTTAAGTCTAAAAAAAGTCTGCGAGAGCATATACGTCTACCTAGTAAGTACAACACACGGTAACCATGTTGACGTTTTACAAATTACAAAAAATATTTTCAAGGGTTATTTTCAATTTTAAGTTCTACATTATTATTCCTTATTCAATTAAATGAGCTAGCGCTATGCTATACTTTATAAAGATTAAAATTGCCTTTAACGAGTCCAAGCCAAGTCAAAAAATATATAAATATTTTATAATATTAGACCGAAAAAAGCTATGTAATTATTAGTTATTACAATTCAATCATATGCAAGCAAAAAGCCGCAGGCAAACGCTAGTATTCGATATATATTATTATTATTAAACTTACGCAATAATAATAACACATTTTAATACCATACCACCTCTATACTCCTGTCAACACTTTATTTGATTTATATTCGTGAAATATTTAGTATA
>DWMZ01001903.1:0-15193 GCA_018249855.1 Eueides tales michaeli | reverse complement strand
AATGAAATTCAAATCCATAATCAAGGTATCCATAACTGAGTGACGTAAACAACTTTAACATACTATAATTCAAACTTCTTAGGCGATACGTTACCAAGGAGTTATGTAACTTAATATACTGCTATTACATACAACCGTGTACGAAAAGCTTCGTGTTGCTAAATATTAACTCCACGAGCTTTAAATTTAAGTAGTGTTACTCAAACACTGTGTGCCTAATATGTTGGTTCGATTCCTAAAAGGAGTTTCTGCCTTTTGTTAGTGAAAGTGGACATGGAAAAAATTATATCAGGGTTCTACAGCAATGTTATTACTAATTCAATTTTTTTATTATTTAAACCAAAAATAACATAATTTAACATAGTACGAGCCACTAACAACATGTAAAGTAACAAATAGTTTTATTATACTTTCAATTAAATACAATGGAAAATAAACGTGTTTAATTAATTGATTTGGTTTTTAGGGTTCCATACACAAAGGGTAAAATTACCCTTTTAATAAAGACTCCGCTATCCATACGTCCGTCCGTCCGTCCGTCGTCTGTTTGTCTGTCTAACCGTATGTCATCAGGATCATAATGCACCATGCATTATGATCTTGGTGACATACGGATGTAATGAACTGTGATCAACAACCTGTCTAACTAGACAAAATATATATATTTATATTTAAGTGAAGCCTACTTTTAACAAACAGCAATTTTCTTCGCAACGGAACTTCGCACAGACTGGCTTCGTACACACTGGCTTCGTACAGAATTCTCTGTACGGGAGTCGGGCTTGGACCTGGCCAGATACAAAATAACAAAACAAAATTCGTCGATTACTCCCTTCCTTTAACTCGCAATGCCTCATATTTGGACGGTAGATAGAGAACAGAGTGTCTTTAAATCGATAAGTTGGTTTTCAAGACACTGTTCTCTAGTTTCCGTTGTTGAATACATCGAAGACAAATATATCGCTCATTTGATGCAACAATAACAAATTTGAGGCCTATCGTGGCGCAGCGGCACAATCGTATGACTGTAACCGACAGGTTCTGGGTTCGATCCCCACTCGAGGAAATGAACTATTTAATATTTTCAATTTAAATTTTAATGTTTCATTTCTTCTATCTGGTAATAAGGCAAAGCGCGGCGTTGAGTTCCACCACTCAACACGCAATATCTCAAATTCGGCGGAAAGCGGAGAACAAGCACTAGGTTCCCGGGTTCCCTCTGCCTACCCTAAAAAAAAACAAATTTGCATTTAATAAAGAAATACAGAAGACGCATTCAAACTCTTGTAAAGCCTTTTCGTATACATAAGCATTATTTTTACATCAAATTTATCGCGGTGGTTCTTAGCTATGTTTTACAAAAACGGGTTATTACGTTGAGAGCTACGTACAGTTAACCGAGATGTGGTAATGACATTATATAGAATGGCGATTTTGGCGAGTCCCCCTCGAGGCTATGTATGAAGATGTTGACGATAGTAGACGAGGCGAAAGAGGTTTGCCGAGACCATAGCGCTTGGCTCTCCGTTCTATCTACCTTCCCCGCTAGGGATATAGTGTGAAGCTAAATTAAATAAGTTAAGTTTACTCTAACAAAAATGTGCAAAATTTAGTAAAATAACAGAAAATTACTTACCAACCGAAACACAGACGTCATGTGAGAGGTGTTACAAGTTCAACCTGTGTGTCTCAACCTGTGTGACTTTGTCACTGCATCATCTTGAATTAATGAACAAAATTCGTGTTAGTCGCGGTGGTTCTTAGCTATGTTTTATGAACATCGAATTTTTCGAATGTTGCTCACGGACTTACAACAATTTAGGTTTTATTTTATGGGGAAAATTCTAATTGTGAAAACAAAAGTGATAAAGACTTCCAACGTCACTATACGTATATCATAAAATGTTAGTAAAATCGAGTATTGACTTTCATTATCTTCTTCATTAACCTCACTATACCAAGATGCAAAGTAAACTTAAAAAGTGTCTGACGGATAGCTTCTGAATCTTCCTTCAAAATCTGTTTTTTTTATATAGACGGTCCTCTGTTTTGTTGTATGTCTGTTATTATTTCCTCGAAAGGGATTATTCTAGTTAAGTAAGTTTATTCTTAAAATATTTACATAAAGGACTGAATACAAACATTAACAAACATTAAACATTAAGGGGACGTGGAACTTTAAGAACATCGTATAAAGGGTGGGTTAACTTAGGACATGTGAAAAGGATGTGAGAAGGGGAACCCTCATCCAGGCCACATTCACACAGTGTATGGTCCCTGACCCTGATCTTAGCCATGGGGCCAGTATACCTGCTTCCGGGTTTTACCCCGGTAGCATGGACCATAGTCAGGTCTGGCCTCCTACCACTTTCGTGGTAGTCCTTCAAAGGGAAGTCACCACGCGCAACATCCAACCATCAACCAGCAAGCCGGAAGACAGTCTTTGATGACGCTACCTCCTCTTCGGAAGAGGTGCTGGAGCTATTTATATAGTATTTTTTCTGTACTTTCCGTTCAGTTATCAGAACATATGTATATATTAACCATACATTTTCATTCCACATATCCACATATCCTTAAGACAGGAAGATCCATAGGATAATACTGGCAATGGCTGCTATAAATATTGTCCCCAAAACGACGCACAATCTGATAAGAGTTCAGATTATGTTGTTGTCTTCATTTATCGTTATATATAATGACGCTATCGTGCCACAGATGGAATTAAATGATTATAAGCATGAAGGTTACGAATTCAATTCATACTTATCAAATTAGAGGAAATATAATGTTAACAATAATCTATATTATAATAAAATAGTAAAAAAATCGTGTCTGTACATTGAATCTATTTACAAAAAAACAATGTAGGAGGGTTTAAAATAACACGAATCTACAATTTTTAAAATTTTTGTCTGTATGTTTGTCTGTCTTTACGGACGCATCTTCTAAACTACTGGACCGATTACAATATATGTTTTTTCCCCTATATAGATATCTGGTCTGGGCAGGGCATAGGCTATATTTTATTTCGAATACTTCCACACCTAATGCAGAACAGCAAGAGTCCAGATAAACTATAAGCAATAATTACATGCATCCGTAACAAAAGTTGTAAAGGGTGACGAGCATTTTACAATGAGATATTAAATTTGAATATCTGATCAACAATCATAACAGCCAAGCTAAACTATAAGAAATATTAAATTACTGTCTTAACAAAACTTATAAAAAAGAAAAATATATATAAAAAAGAAAAAAATATAAAAAATCCTTAGCTAAAGTTCTTCGACAGGATGGGCAATTTTAAAGTTTTTACTGTGTTTAAGCCTAGAAAAGGGGTTTTAAATCAAATAATTTCAAACAGATTAATCGTGTATGTCGGTTTTTAATCATTTTTCCGGTTAATGTGGTTAAATTTGTTTCATTTAAAATGTGCAATAACTGCGAAAATCTTAAAAAAATATATTTAAGTAAAAAAGAGTGTTTGCAAATTATTTTTTTTTTTCGAAAAAAGCATGAAGGGTATTAAAAACACGAACACGATAAACGTAAGTGACGCATCCTACGCAAATGAGAATGAAGGGCCGTTCTATTGTTATCATTTTCATGCGTATCAAGATTTATAATTAGAAGAACTTTTAACTTGAAGGACTGGATTCTGCTAAGGAAACAGGTAGACCGCAACGGTCTACCTGTTTCCTTAGCAGAATCCAGTCAAACGCGCACTATTCGAGAATATATATCTGAAACAATCCACCATCCTAACGAGTTGACTACTAAAATTACTAATGATATAAGAAAAACAGCTTTCCTTTGTTACTTAAGGCACTATAGAACACTTTACTAAATACAAGACAAATATTTAGTAAAGTGTTCTATAGTGCCTTAAGTAACGAAGGAAAGCTGTTTTTCTTATATCCTCCAGGAGGCACTGGAAAAACCTGTCTGACAAGGGTAATTCTTACTGAATTGAGACAGCAAAGAAGTTTGCTCTTGCAGTGGCACCTTCTGGTATTGCTGCCACATTACTTCCTGGTGGAAAGACGACACACATAATGTTTGAAATTCCATGCGATTTAGGCATAACGGAAACACCAACATGTTCTGTTACACGAAATTGCCATAAAGCAAAATTATTTCAGAATTACTGCTTTATGGTATAGAATGACCATGTCCCACAAAAATGCCATAGAGACCGTTGAAAGAAAGAGTAATGATAGGTCAATTTTACAATTTTATTCCCAGGTTATTTTAAAACACTAATTCTGCTAGTTTTAAATCGAGAGACAAAGGCTGATAAAATCAACGCCTCCTTGAAATATTTTTATTTATGACCCCAGATAGAAAAACTAAAAGCTGGGGAGTTGTTGTTCTTCTTGAAGATGGTAAAACCAAAATTCCTGATTTACTTGGTAATATGTTCCATCTCGCTGCTGACCACTTAAGCTGCGAGATGGAACTTATTAATTTAGTATTTGGAGACATTCATTATATACCAACTCAGTAAAATTCTTGTTTACGTGAACACGCTATTTTGACCCTTAAAAATTTGAGCAGATTTTCTTGGAGATGAGAGTGGTTTATATTTCTTTTGATAAGGTAATAATGTGAAGTGGGGTGCGGCGTCATTTTCATATACCACGAATTACCCTCATACATAATTCTCTATGCTCACAAAATAACTCTTAAAATTGTTGTTCCGGTAATGCTGATGAGACTCCGCCAAAATTATGCAACGGAACCCGACTTAAAGTCAAAGTATTGCAAAGACATGTTAATGAAGCTGAAATTCTCACTGGGTGTGGTGTTGGTGAAATCGTGTTTTTACCACGCATACCATTTATACACAACAATTTTTCGTTCCAATTTAAACGTACTCCGTTCCCTGTGAGAACTTGCTTTACAATAACAATTAATTAGTCACAAGGACAAACGTTTAAAGCCGCTGGTGTCGACTTAAGGGCTGGTTGTTTTATCCATGAACCATTTAATGTTGCTTTTTCACGAGTCACTTATGTTTCAGGTCTATATATACTGGCCACTGAGAGAAAAAACGTCCAACATAGCGTTCAAAGAAGTATTTTAATTTGTATAATATTTGAACGTCTAAAATTGAGTACATTGAAAAATATTCGTGGCTCAATAGAAAATATTCGTGGCTTATTGCATAATATTTACAAATAATACTAAATTAATATTACGGTAAATATTATATTAAGGCTCGCGTTAACATAAATGCGGGCAGCAACTAAATCTTTAAATAATGTCACTTATAATCTAAGACTATACAAAAAATCTAAACTTTTCCAAACCTTGACATTAAAATTATTGAATAGACTGACTTCTTTATATATTATAAAAGTACTTTCAGAAACCAACACTAACAGACGGAAGATATGGCTTGATATACAAGTATACATGATCAATAACCACATTTGCGTAAAATTTTACAACCAAAGTAATGTTATCTTATTTTTACTATTTTTTAAGTGTTATTCCACACTTAGGAAAGAAAAATACTAAATTTAAAAACGTAAAAAAAATTGAATGAACCAGGATCCTGCTACCAATAATGTATAATATACTTATTCTAAAGTATAAATAAAACTCCATTCTCATCATTATTATGCGAAGGAGAATGAAGATAGTTAAAACTTAGGTGATTTTAATAGAATAGATCTACTACTACGCGGGTGAAGTCACGGGCAACAGCTAGTATGAAATAAATATGCTAATGGTCAAGGAAATCAACTATTTAATATAATGATTTTGCCAACGAGGACCGGTTCCGGCACTTTAATATGCTGTGCTTCTAGAATTTAGTGAAAATTAGGGACGTAAGTGTCGTAATGAGAACAGATTATCTTAACCTCAGGTTCCCTCTGCCTACGCTGCTGTGTGTAACAAATAGCGTATAGCTGTGAAATAAATTAAAGACATGTATTTAAATAGTAAAAATATTTTTGGGCAGAAAGTACTCATAACTTAACACCGGATTTCATGTACCTACCTTGACCTCAACAGGAAATAGCGCTAAAATATTGTTATTACGAAAATAGTAAATATTCGAGACGAGAATGTAAAACAACGCCCAATCAATACGAGCAATACACACACGAGTGATTTTTATGAAAGGTATTTTCCGTTTTATGATGGCTACAAACTTGTACTACACCTTGTTTTAGCTACATAAAGAAAGAAATGTTTTAATTATATGTGTGTTATGGATTTGATTTACACTCGAAGAAACGTAATTTTTATTTCTATGTTCTTGTATTGAGATAAAGTGGGTGATTGAGTTCCACCACTAACACAAAACAGCGCGGAATACAGCCTGAAACTAAAAGAAATTCTTTCGGTTTTCAGAATGATTTATACTATGTGTCCAGTTTTGTTAATTAATTTCTTTAAACATGTTAATTTAGCCTTCAAAATTATTTTTTAGATTAAGTTAAATTCTTATACATAACCTTGGGATCTTATTAAATAAAATAAAAAAATATATGGAAATGAAACCCACAACTGCCGCATTTTCTACTATGCCGTTACATCATAATGGTTGTCATTACAATTGACAGATTATTTATACCAATATATATTTTTTAACTCATGTGTCATGTGTCAGGGTAGGCAGAAGAAATTTGTTAACCTAGTGTTAAGACACTCCGTTTCGTTCCTCTGTTTTTCGCCAAATTTAAGGCATTGCCTTAATACCAGAGCGAAGTAATAATAATTATAAATATTTCATTTCCTCGAGTAAGCATCGACCCCACAACCTGTAGCGCTTAAAGTCGCCCGCTTGTGTCGCTGCGCCACGACAGGCCCCCGTTTATATTTTATTTATGTTTATGTCAGTATTCATTTTAATATATATCCAAACGTTACCATTCTAAGGATGCATTTTGAGGGTTAAAATATATAACCCACATCAAAATTCGTCAAATCAACATTTATATCAGCTGTGGCAGATAAAGCCGGTGGTGTTTTTGTAATGGCCTTTTCAATGTCCTACAGTTCATAGTTTTCATCATTTTATGGGAATTTTTAGGAGATGAATGTCCATTGTGTGTTTGGTTTTTTCTTTTCAGCTTCACGCTATTAATTAGTTGGCGGTCAATAATTTGGTTCAAAATTTATGTAGTTTGGGACACTCCGTTCTGTTCCCAACTTACCGCTGACGTTTCCAGAGCGAGGAAATGGAAATATTATATATTTACATGTACTCGATTGGGAATCGATTCCAAAATCTTTCAAATGTATACCTTATTGTTATACCTACCACGGCCACCTCTACGTATTGTATAGTACCTAAATACATATAAACAATTTACTTTAAGAATAGGCTCAAAATTTGTCTTTTACCTTAAGTAATTTACCCTAAGAAAAAGCTCAAAATTGGTTTTTTGTCGGCACAAAAGGCCTGGACATATTTCCATGAAAATTAAAGGCCCTCAAGAGATAGGCTATTCTGTGCCCGATAGCGATATTCTATTTTAGTTATATGTGTATGCCCAAGTTCGATATAGTGCTGTGGAAAGCTAGACCTTGATTGGCTTTGTCTAAATACAAAGCCAATCAAGGCATAGTTTCAGGTTCATATTTAAATTCATTTTTATTCACAATGAGAAATTATAAGCATCACTTTTTGAACGTCAAACGATTAACCACCGGTTTACTAAAGTTACTGCCTCAGACCTGAGAAAAACCGGTGCAAGATACTCGATCGATTTCTTTTTTTAAATAAAAAAATTGATTTTGTTTTAAATTATATTTTATTAAAGAGTCAGTTGTGGTATGAAGTCTTTATAAAACGTGATGGTTTTGAATTTGAGCTATATTTGGGGAATCAAATATCTTTATTAGAATACATCATCGCGGCACTAAGGAAAAGACGTGTAAATGTTAATACGATAAATATAGGCTTTATTACCACTCTTTTAATAAAGTACTTATATTACATTCTTTTACTATTGTAATGAAAAACTCGCATCGTTGATTTACGCCACTCAACACGTAATGCTTCAAGAATACGACGCTAAATTAGGAAAGTTGTTTGTGATAAGTCTTCATGAAAATTAATCTTCTTAGCTAGCGTTCTTGGCAGAGGTAATCTCAGTGTTAATATAATACTCGTAAGTTTTACTGCAGGTTGAACTACGAAACTAAACACCGCAGTTTCCTTTGTCAGAGTGCAAAAATGAACTCATTATAATAGTATCTTTGATTTTCGCGATTGTTACACATTTTAAATGAAACACTTTTAAACGGATTAATCGCGTATATTGAATTTTAAACATTTTTTAAACGGGTGTCTACCCGTGACCACGGACTACTGTAAAGTGTTCGAAACGTCGGGTTTCCAAAAATGTTTAAAATTCAATATACGCGATTAATCCGTTTAAAAGTGTTTCATTTAAAATGAACTCATTATCTTTGCTCGAGTCTTAATGATAAACTCACATTTATCAGTATTTTATTATATTTTAAGTTCTAATTCTATATTAATAATGCTAAAGTTATAACTAAGCGTACCAAGATTCATTAAGTTACGGTATGTCTTATTACGACACTCAGCTCGTAGCAAGTCGATAAGGGACGGATGGAAAATTGCTTTACTTAGCTATGTTCGATATCTTTTATTAAAATTTGTGCAAAATGATTTAAATTTTTCTCGGAAAATACGAAAATAAAAAAAATTAATGTACACTAACTCATTTAATTTTTTTTATATTTTATCCCGCATATAAAAGGTTAGGCACAGGGAACTTAAAGTTAAGGCACTCCGTTCTTTAGTTTTCTCTCAGGTACCTCATTTCAAGAAGAAAGAAACATAACTCCTTCCTTCGAACATGCATCGAATCCACGACCGTCCCGTCAACAGTCAGATCTTCACCGCGATGGCTTCAGTAATTTGATCTACAAAAATAATTTTATCATCGTACTAAAATCGGACTTAACAATGAAAAAAAATTTTTGAAGTGAAAAAAAAATCAAATAATTTACGAATTAATTCGCGCTTTGCCCAGATATCAAAGTGAGGAAAAATAAATTATTAAATAAATTGAACTCATAACATTTAAAAGCAATATTTTCATTATAGTCGTATAAAACCAGCACGCAAATGGAACTCGGTATAAAGCGTTTAGAATTTTCTCACCGCACACTGCCATTTGTTATTGTGATTTAAGTTATATGTAAATTTAAACAGCTAAGCTTAAGTTCCCTTGACCTTTCTCTTGGAAGAATGCTGTAGAATCCTTTGTGGATTTACGTGGCACTTTCTTTGTATAAAATGAAGTATATAAAACAAAGTCGTTTCACATCAAATTTTTATGCGGTAAGAAGAGAAGATTTACATATGCGTATTATGTAACAGTAACATTTACAAGAGCAAACTTAGATGTAATATGATGTTGAAAATAGACGACCAGGCGAAGCGAAGCCATAACCTATAATGCTTATTAGCCTTTATTTCTTTTAGCTTCCCTCAGGATATCGCATATGTAGAGTAGGTAAAAAGAACTCCTAGTCTTAGACTAGTTCTTTCACATATAGTAATGTAGACTGAAGGAACCTGCGGGTATAATGTTGAGTGGCGGAATTTAACTTCGCGTTTTGCCTTATTATTTTTCCCTTGAGCGGCATCGACCCAGACCCTGTCGCGTTAACAGTCGCACGCTTGTGCCCTTACGCTACAAAATACGTACCTATTTACAATTATATTATATTCTTAAAAGGGTCGGGTGCAGGTGTTTTTTCATGCAGGTTATTGTCACTCAAATATTTTTTGATACATTTCTTTGGAATTAAATTGTTATCAGAATTCGAAAATAGGCAGAAAATTACTCTAGTATTGAGACCTGTCGTCGTTTAGGGACACAAACGCAATAAATTGTGGGTTCGATACTCACTCATTAAAATCAAAAAAATAATAATTTCATTTCCTTGTTCTAGTAACGATGTAACAAGAAGCAAAACGCCACTACAACAAAAACAACACCAATATTATATTACACTACCTTCAAAGATATCGAAGCCGCAAATATGACTATGATTTTCCACTGCTCTATGATAGCCATATAAATCTGGTATTTTATAGTATTTTCAAGTGCAAAACGTTCGTGCAAAACTATATAGCCAATTTGAATAGTAGTATTGAGTAGAAATACGATTGAAACAATGTGATTCACTTAAATTTCAATTAACTCAATTGTAATAGTAGTTGAACAGGCGAGTTCACTTTCATTAGCGGCTAGCGGATTCTATTCCAAGGATTATTCCCAAAATGCACGCAATTTTCCCATCATGGCAGTTGCAAACTTGTACCCATACGCCACGATAGGCAGTGTTGATCATCACTTAATATGCTATAATCACCTTCATTTACTGACAGACAGACATATAGATAAACAAACATACTAACAAATTGCATAGACGCACGCAGTACAAAATTATGCGTTACTACAAAAAAAACAATCACAAAAAAGCACCAAAAAGCCTTTAAATAAACACCTTCATAAATATCAATTGTTGCTAAAATAAATATTATTTTAAAAGTATGAGACATTTGAAAGCCGAATTTCCTCGTTAAAGTATTTTTAGTGCAACAATAAAATATCGTACGTTCGCGTGAATGTGATTTAAGGCGAGTTTCAAATGGTTTTAGACACAATGAATTTATTCCGATTTATTAATAACTAGTTGTTACTCGTGTCTTCGCTCGCGTTGAAGCCCTTAAATAAATATCGAATTACATTCCATTAGAATTGAATAAATGTGATTAAGTAATTAAAAATTACTACATATAATGAATCTCAAAAATTTAAAATATGCTGAATTAAATTACAACAACAAAAATGTTAAAATATATACTGTAACACCAATAAATAGTTTTGAATTCTTATAATTCAAAAAGGTATAATGGAGAGTATTAATCTAGGATTTTTTTTTAGACTATATATATTATATAAGTCTTTCCGTCGAGTGCAAAAAATATATGTAAATTCCGGGCATTAGACACTCGCAAACAGGCTACATATAGTTGAATGTGAGAGAAGCATGGCTTTTTTAATTGCATTTCCACTACCTGTAAATTCTGCCCTTGTGCTTTGTTTATAAGAACAGTAAAGCTAAGCTTAACAGGAACCTGAACTCTTTTGAATTGAAATAGATGGTCAGTGGGAATATATTAGACTCATCTGAATAGGTCGTCCAAGGTGTTTCACACACACTAAAATACTTCTGGGAGTCTACTATAATCCATGCATATCATTTGAGACCCTGTTGTAGCAGTATAGGCTATACTAATATAATAGGCGACTTTAATATATGAATACTTAAAAAACAATTTTCGTTCCTCCCGTTTAAAGTTCCTGGTTAAAGGTCCTAATCTACATATACTTCCCTTATCTGCTACCCACAATTTTCCTAATTGCGTTCTCTCACTGCTACATTTAATGATGGTATCTTCTATTGAGCGCGTTGAACAACATGGTCAATATCCAGCTTTAGCATTTTCTTATCATGACCTCATTTATGTAGCGTATAAAATTCAGCCCCTTAAGGCTAAATCAAGAATCCTCCTGCGACGTAATTTTGGTGTTGTAGATTTAAATTGCTTGCGTCAGCAATTGATAGTCTAAGATTTGATTTCACCATGAATCACTCAAAATAATAATATCATAATTATTACAAACAACATTACTAAACACGTATCCCTAAGCCGGGGACTGCTGAAACTGACTAATATTGATCTTGGGTGCGAGTTGTCATTATTTAATTTAGCGATTCTTGAGCAATAATGGATATCTTCATCTCCCATAGGATATTTTATTACTTTTCGTAATTGTTGCACTAAGTTTCACAATTTCTTCGTTTTGTGTTCAGGCTCACAATTAATTTCGATATTACTTGAGCGGGATTGCTGTTCTACCTGATGCAGACGAAGTAATAATTTATTAATAGAAGTTCGCAACAGATTTTTATCATTTTGAATTCCGATGATATGGTTGCTGCGTCACGTCACACAGGTCACATTCTTGTTTTAGTTTTTCATATTCTTTACTTAGGTATGCAATAGATTGTTGAAAAGTGCCAATTTGCATTTTAATTTCTATAGGCTGGTAATTTAAGGCGTCACGCAACAAAAGCAAAAAAATTAAGATAAAATTCAAACAGCTGAAACTGCTAAACTGGATTGGATATTGTCGTGACATTAGTAGTATAGTGTGACGGTATTACATCACTGAGGGTTGGAACTTCATTACTGGATTGCTATATCGCGTTGAAGGCAGATTTTATGACTTTTTGACAAACTTTTTTTATATTTCAAAAAAAAAAATTATAAAAAGTATCCTATGTTACTTCTAACACCTCCAAGAATATAATATTAGTAGGATAGGATAGGATATCATCATCATGGCTCAGTGGCATGACATGTGACTAAGCGCGACAGTTAATTGAGGTCGATAATCACTCAGGGAAATAAATTATTTTCCAATTCTAGCTCTAATAATAAGAAAAAGTCTCGACGCTGGCTCGTTTCTGGGGGTGCATGGTTTACAAAGTGTCTTAACACTAGGGTCCATCTGACTAGCTTGCTGTATTTGTTTGCTTGCAGGATAAAGCGTTAAGACACGAACATCAATCTATAAATCAATACCAAACAATGAACTGAAGGTTAATTTCGAACTTGAATATTTAATATTTTAATATCCTATCAAGAAAGCAAGAAAGCGTGTAGTTCCGAGACTCAACATAGAATGCCACAATAATTGGACAGAAAAGTAGGATACGGAAGCGTCTTAATGGAAATATCTCAACTCTAGTTACCCAAGTTCCCTTTGCCAACCCTGCTATGTGTGAATCTAGAACAATATAAGTTGAATTTGCCGTACATATAAAGCTACAGCATTACAAGCAAGCATTAGCATGCTATAAATCTTTCTAACCTTTTAAGTTCTTACGCAGCACTTTTTAAGACTGAAATCAAACAAAACTGTACACTCCATCTGCCTTGAGTGATTGCCGCGGGTCGATTTAACCAAATGCGTGCACGCGTAAGAGAAGAACCGGAACTGCCTGTAATAAATCAATGGATGTGGTACTTTTTATCTTTTATCTTGTAGTTGTATATGAACGTATTTTAATGTAGTTAATAAGTATGAGGTCTGTTGTGGTGCAGGGGCACAAGTGTGCCACTGTAAATGTGACACTTGAGGAAATTAAATATTCAATATTTTCATTTCTTCGGTCTGTTGACAAGGCAAAGTGAGGCGATGAGTTTTCCAATTGAACACGCAATGCCTCAAATTCGGCAGAAATTATATGAACCAATCGAGTAACTTAACACTAGGGTCCCAAACTCTCCCTGCCTACTCTGCCATGTTCACGATATAGCGTGAAGCTAAAAAAAATAAGCAATAATAATTAAATATGGGAGGGCTTTAATGTTCCTTCTTCTTCTAACTTTTTTATTAGTTTATGAGTACATACTTTGTCTAAATGCTAATGTGGTTTGGATACCGACACTGAATAGTCCGAAAAAGTGAAAAAAAAGAATTATTATGCAACAGTATAAGAAAAGAGAGGCAGGGGGAGATGGTTTGACTTTAAAGATTACAATATCGATATTACTGGAGGAAGGTTACTTAAAAAGCTTTAAAATCCCAGGTTATGAAGAGAAAGATGACAGTGGACGAGGCGAAAGTGGTATGCAGTTGCTGTAGTAATTGGCGTTCTGTTTTTCTCTGGCTAGCCCGTTCTGTTTTGCTCTGGCTAGCCCATTCTGAATGAATGATGAATCTTAATCTGAATCTAAATGATGAAGGGGGCGTTGTGGCGCAGGAAAAAAAACATCCATTGGAATTAACAGTCAATATATGCTCACTTTCTTCAACCAATTAAATTTTTATAATGAAAATATGTACAATTAAAATGGGTAATTCGATGAAGAATCCCGACTGTTAATCCAAATAGTATTACACTTTTTAAATATTGTTTTTTTCTTTGTATGCAGTCAAAGTTTTTGATTGTTTGTAATATTTTTTTTAAATTTTAAGTTCTTATCTTGGGCAATAAGAGGAAGCTCAGCGTTGAATATAGTCATTCAATACAAATTCAGAGGAAAGTAAGAAATGGAAGGGTCCTAAAAGGGAAACAAGTGCATGCACAACATCATTAATATCGTATAAGATGTATTTGTTATACGAACATCTACGTAGAAACATGGTTAAAAAATAGAAAATTTAAGTATTATCTTCTCCATAGATTTATTTTTTCGTATATCGCAAAGGTAAAAGTAAAGTGACTTGACAAATACAGGGTATTATTAGAACAACGCCCGCTATGGAGCCAAGTGTGCCTATTTGTTACCCACTTATTTAGATAGGTACGTGTGCTATCCCAGTTTCATCCTAAATACTGTGGTTGCGCAAGGAAAACCTTGTAAATGCATACATTTTTAAGGAAATGTATTAACATTTATACAAAAATACGTATATTTTCTTTCTTAAGTGTGCAATAATGTATTTTTTTATCTTGCACGTAGGCCAACAAGGTGGAACAATATAGCAAGTAATTGTAAGCGTGACGACTGTAGGCATTATTCTTGTGATGGGCAAGAATTGTTTAAAATTAATTACTATCTCTCTGATAATAAGGCACAGTGCATTGTCTTCCGCCACTCACTACGCAATGTCTCAAAAATTGAATAAAAAATGGGGAACGGAATGCCTTAATACTATGTTCACTTCTACGCTTTTTTAGTGGAATATAAAAAATAAATATTCAGCTTTATGCTGTATCCCTCACATAGCAGGGTAGACAAAGGGTACTTGGGAACCTAGTTTTAAGACACTCCGTTCCGTTCTTCTTTTTCCGCCGAATTCGAGGCCCTGCGTGTTGATTGGTAGAACTCAACGCCGTATTTTGCCTTGTTATAAAAGCGAGGAAATGAAAAAATTAAATATTGAAATTGCAAATTACTTATTAAAATTGAAAATATTGAATATTTCGTCGAGTGGTGATGGAACCCATAACCTGTCTGTGACTTTAAACATAACATGTGTTTAAAGTCTTATGCTTGTGCACCTGCGCCGTAAGTATAACCAATATTTACAATTATATACTAATTATATACTGTTGCCAGAGTGAAGGAATGAATATTAAAATAAAAATAATAAATACTTAA
>DWMZ01001902.1:0-15195 GCA_018249855.1 Eueides tales michaeli | reverse complement strand
TACGATTTTATGCATCAATTTTCCGCTTACAACTGAAAATATATACTTTTAAATAAATAACAATTATTAACTAACCATTGCGTATTATATAAAGTATAATTTTGTCATCCAGAGTAAATCGCGCAATATACTGCGTAGTGACAATGATTACATATTTTTTTAAGTTATATCGATATCTGGATTAGGGTGTGTTAGTTAATGTAATTATACTAAATGTATCGACTTTAATAACAAAATGTAAATACTTGGTTTTAATGTAAAAAGAGGGGTGTTTTAGGTTTTTATTTGTCTGTCTGTAATACTGTACCTCCTGAATTAATAAAATGATCAAAGCTAGGTAGAGACTTATTATTTTAAAATTTTGACTTTTGTTAGATACGCTTATGGCTTAGCAACGTCTCTACTAACTGTGAAAGTGACGGTTGTGGCTTCGATCTCCTTATTCTACACAACTGCTTTAACTTTTGCACGGCCGTCTTTGATAAATAGACTAACAAACATAAAAAGAATTTTCGAATTCGAACCGCAAATTAAATATTAGTAAGTTCAAATCTCACAAGGGTCGCCCTCGCCGCCGACAACATCTTAAACAGCCACACTGTAAGTATTACGATTTAAAAGTGTTAGTATAAAGGACTACCAGGAGAGCTACTAGCGTCAACCAGCGTGTTCAGCAAAACAAATTCTTTCTTATAATATAAAGTATAGATAGATATAGATTTAGTTTCAATTTTAACAGTCTGTTTTATACAAGTAAAAATAGAGAAGCTCTACTGAGAGCGAGATTAAAAGCTCGTCATCCATCTTGTTGTTAATCGAAGTAATTTTTCTTAGTCACCATTTAACATTTGTTTTCTCGTGGAATTGAAAATTTTTCCTTGTGCAACTTCTGCTTGTTGGTATATTTCTATATTTTACTGGTAAATCTTAGTATTTACTATCATTTGTTTGATGTACAGAGTTCAGTAAAATAAAATAGACTTCTAAACGACATTCTATAATCAAGATGACAGCTTTCCATCCGCAATGACGAAGAGTGTTCTAAATTCGAGAGTATACAAATTTAATACCACAAATTTCTCAGAAACTAAACGTTATATCAGGATGATCATTTAAATGAGATATATATTTAACTTAAAGATCAGTTTCGTTCAAATCAATTTAAAAATTATTGGGATTCAGAAATATATATATATATATCTAAATAAAATTAAAAATGGTACCTAAGTGATTGGTGGGTATATTTTGCCGAAGATAAATATGTTGTCCAAGTGATATATATGTATATATCATAGAGGTATAGATAGTGAGGATTTTTCGATATAATCAAGCATTTCAAGGTAATCACATTTCATCAAATGAATTTGATTAAATGTACTTTAACTATTTTTCTATTTATTGTTTTTTAATGATTTTACAAAATGAGATTTAATTTATATTGTGTATGGACTCATTATATATGCGTGTATGTGTGACATTCATGTCAAGTTTTTTAATATGCCCGCGATAAATCAAGGTGACAGTCGTCGCGGCGTTCCAGCTCACTATATCACTGCTATAATCAAATACACCACCTTTGTACCGCGACCACAGCTTACACACAGACACAGACAGCAGACGCCACAGCTTACTTGGCGGTTAAATGAAATAACTGCTTATTTATTTACATATACATAGATATAAAATGTTTTTTTTTAATTACAATTAAGTATACAATTGTCGCATACATTCCTTACACTTTTCAAGTGTGACACAAGTCATTTTTAATTGACGAAAAATCCGTATTACTTTCTCTTTGGTATTATAATAAAACATGTTCTACGAACGAAAGCGATGCTTAAATTAAGTAATATTTATATGTATCCAAGAATTTTGGAGACAGCGCCAAACTTTAGTATGGCAATATTAGAGACGATCATTGTATATCACAGTAGAATTGACCAATGTAATTACCTGCGAGAATCTCAGGTAGTTGAAAAATAAGTCCACGGACGTCAATCTATAGTCCATATGGTAATTTCAGTTTGAAAGTAATCCTGCGCGAGATTGTCACCTTTGCATGTCAACAGTCAGAATGAATTAAATAAACGCGGCCACAACCACCGCCGCTCTAATTAGTCATTGTGTGATATAATTACGTACAACCTTAGGTAGTTCGTGTAATAGAAAGTTGCACGATTCGTATTCATACACGTGCACAGTCATTTGTTACAACTAGTGCCACTTTGCGTCTCGAAACCGCTATTAAATCTACATACACGTTTTTTCTTACAATTAGAAGGGTTATAAAACCCTTCTAATTTATAACATTTTTTTATATTAATTAATATGAAAATTACTGTTTTTCTTCAAAATCTTTTAAAATCAGCAAAGGCCGGGTGGATGAACTACAAATAGTGAGTCACTTCCGCCCTGAGCACAGCGGGCAGAGATATAGCGGACGATAGTGACGTATGATCGACCTAAGCATTTTATTCAATCTTTTGACAAAGCAAAGCCTAGCGTTGAGTTTCGCCGTTACACATGCAATGTGTCAAAGAAGTAGTAGTAGTGTTACTAACTACTACTAAAACTACGTTCGGCGGAACTCAACGCAGCGTACTACCTCGTTACCAGAGCCAAGAAAACATATATGAGGGAGGGACTCAGTGGGAATTGAACATACAACGACCACGTGTACAGTCCTACCCTTACCATTGCGTTTCTAATGCCCTATAATATAAGAATATATACGACAATATGCCATTTCTTTATCAAAATTAATTGTCTATCATAATTAGTGAGTCGACTGCCGGAGTCTTAGAGACTCAAGAATTTATCCTCAAAAGGTGCAACTCAGATGTCTTAAAGGCATTATTTATAACGTCACTTTAATCTCACAAGCTCTTGATCGCTTCATAAAAGTTAGTCCGCAGTACTCGACGCAGGTCGGTCATGTTCCAAGTTTAACAATCTGTTTAACTGCGTGATAACTGACACTACTTCAAAAATATGGAATTTATTTTGACGAAATGACATTAAGTATCAACAAATTAAGTTGTTTAAATTTATTTATATATATAAGTACTAATAGAAGTTATGTAAAATGAAATTAAAAAATGAAAGTATTGTTAAACGTTTTGTATATAAACGAAACCATAAACCCATATGTATATGTATATTTTGTACATAAACGAAACCAAAAGTCATGCATATATAACTAATCGATATCGACAATTTCGACTATTAGTTATTTTTGTGATTATATTCCTTTAACGTTTATGAGAATATAAGACTATGTCGTTGTTCGGTGCCAGCGAGCGAGCACCGAACAACGAGAGACTTCTTTCAGTAGCTATTGCATCATAAAGTTACTCATATTTCACGAGGACAGCTGTAACAATACATAATGAAATACAATATAAACATGTTAATGGCATGTTGATGTAACCTCAAATATTCACACATAAACAAGAGGTTAAGTAAAACGGCCGCATTTCTTGGCTCCGGCGCCGCGTTCCTGCGTGCCGTCTTTGACGCCGCGCGCCACTTTGTGTCTCTTTATTTATTCTACTTGCATAATGCCGCTCATAATCTTTTAATCTTTTATTTCTTTTGTATATTAGCTAAATTAGATTAGTTGACTTTAAAATTATCAACGAGTATTGAAGGTTAGCTCTTAATGCAAACAGTTGGGGTCTGTCGTGGAGCAAGTGTACAAACGTGCAGTTGTAAACGCGACGGGTCCTGGGTTCGATCCTAATTCGAGGAAATGTAGTATTTGATATTATCAGTTCTTCATTCTGGTATCGAGACAAAGCATCTTTGTTATGAGTAGGATACAGTATTAAACTAAAAGTTAGAATTTTTAACAAAACATAAAACCTCTTTATTTCACACTAGAAAATTTTACAAAAAAACAAAAAAAAAATGTGAAAAAGCAGGGCTAATAACTAAGAGTACTAAATTAATCAATTTGTAGATACAATAGTACAGTATCTGAACAACAAAGTCAAATACAAAGTTAAATACAAACGGAAAGCTTTTAAGTCACGAAAGTTTCAATGTATTGCTCCGAGAAACTTTTATTGGAGCTCAATATTTTCATCCGCAACGAGACAGAGACCGGACGCTTGTTGTTTTGAAATTGAAATCAAATAAACGTAAAATACTATTTAAAGAGAACAATGAGCCTACTTAAACTTGTAATGGGGTACTTATGTCATACTTCGATATCACGTAAAGTAGCATACTACTAAGTATCTGTGGAGATTTTATTTGCTTATTATTTGGCAGTTGCACAACTTTCCCCGGCAGAAGAATAAGGTAGAAAGTGAAGAACGGAGTCTCTCTGGTTTATCAGCGTTCTGTGTGTCTAATTATAATTACTTCCTCTAGAGGTGAATGGACCTAGAAATATCATATACAAATGCTGCTCCGTTAAGTCACAACGGCTCAATATAATGTAAGCATATATCATCATACATTCACTCTCACAGTTTCTCTGCATCGTGCACATCGCAGGGTAGGCAGAGGAACTTGGCAAGCTAGTGTTAAGACACTCTTTTCCGTTTCATATTTTGCGCCGAATTTGAGTCATTGCATGTTGAGTGGCGGATCTCAACGGCATGCTTTCCCTTGTTAGCACAGTGAAGATATGAAAACATTCAATATTTATATTTAAATATTTCATTTTCTCGAGTTGCGGTCGAATGCACAATTTGTTACGTTTACAGTCGCACGCTTGTGTCTCTGCACCAAGACAGGCCTCAAAACTAAGGCTTAATCAGTGTCTTTACATGTATAAAAATCGCTATTTTTTACCTTTCCGCTGTATTTTGCACATGGCAGGGTACGTTCATTACTATATTTTTTCCATTTTTTTCCAAGGCACCTGCGATCAGTGTCTTATAACTATAATTAGGTAAGTTGTAAGATCTATTTCAGCCAAACCGCATTGGAAGACTCAAGAGAGCTGACGAGCTGACTTATGAGAGGTGTTGGAGCGATGGCTCCAACTCGCCAAAACTACAATCTCATCACTATAATGACATGGATTATTATTGAGACATTTATCTACAAATGAAATAAAACCCAAGATAATATTTTTGAAATATGATATTTATTTATGATTTAATATAGTAACAGTAATCGTCTGACGGCAAATGCGATCGTTATGATTTCGATCTTTTCTGAAAGGATTATATTTAAATACTTTCATTATACCGTTTTTACAGAAAATTGTTGAGTTAAGGTACTGAACAGGTAATTTGTCTAGGAAACAAGCGACGCACGCTTGTAAGTTGTAAAGAGTGAAAAGCTGTTTCTCTTATAAACTGCTTAGTACCAACTGTTGTGTAAATAATATAAAAATTGTTAAATTTTGGCAAGAGAAAATGCAAACTAGCAAACGATAATTCTAACGAATTGACTTTGGGTAGCGGAAATTTGTGAAAATCATAACATAACAACATAACATAAAATAAATTGTAACAAGCTCGAATTTCGACGGAGCTTGGTGAGAACGAATGGCTTAGTTGGTCAGAGTGGTTAGACGGATTCCAAGAGGCGCGGGTTCAAATCCTGCTTCGTGCAAAATTTTTATTTGTTTTTAAATTTAGTATTTTTCTTTCCTAAGTGTGGAATAACACTTTAAAAAAATATTAAACATCACTGATTATGATATGATTAACTTCTTCTATGATATATTCTCTTTCTATAAATATATAACTTGCATATAATAATATCATATTAAAATAGCTCAATTATATAATTGGGGCATATGCCCCATACAAGCAATTTGGACTGTCCCTATTGTTTGTAGTAACACAATATTATTTTCATTCTTCTAATGTCATTGAAATCTTTGTATATATTTTCGAGAGGATCGTTTTGAACGTCACATTTCGCTTTTATGGTTTCCAAATTCCTTATTTTCACTATTGACTTCTCTATATATTTCTTTTAGGAAACATTAAATGATATTACATTTTAACCTTTCTTCATTCTATCTTTTAATATGTATATTGTTTCTTACAGTTTCATAGTCTGTCCCGTACATGGCAGGATAACCAGAGATCACTTAGGGACCTAGATTCTCCGTTACCATTTGAGACACTATTAGTATGCTTGAACATTTTTATTTTTTTAACATTTGAACTGTTAATTGAGGAGATCTGGTAATAAGGCAAAACGTGGCGCTGAACGTGGCTTAAGAATTTATCGGAAAGAGAGGAACAGAAATGAAGAAAACATTATAAAATGGGAATTGAGTTAACATTAGGTTACCTCAGCGTACGCTGATAAGCGGGTACAGTGTACGTGAAGCTAAAGAAAATGAAAAAAATAAGATATTTAACTTTTCAAACAACTTTATGTATAAAAATACGAAAAACGTTTAAAAATAAAAAAGTCCGTATAGTGTTGTATAAAACAAGTCAATGATTTACGTTTCCATATTAACAATTAATATGAGATAAGGTATTTCAAGAAAGACTATCAACGATCGACAGCGCAGCGGCTATCTGTTCCAGTTAGTAGCCGCGACCCGAGTTCAAATCTGCCTTAGAGCTTATCGATTTTTGTTTAATTGTTATTATTTATTTTATAAGTTTTATTTAAATAGTATGTGTAACGTGCGGTAGGGGTTCCTTAAACTAAGGTGAACCAGAGGACAGACGGATCGTGCTTTGAGAGAAATGCACGTTAAAATGACCGCTCACAGTTCAAGTAATTTTATTTTATGAAATTCGAAATATTTGCATAGATGAGTATTGGTTAAAGTTCTTGTGGTGTTTTAAGCTGCAATAGGGGTAAGTTTTACATGTTATATCTTATAGTAATTTAGAAGTTAAATAAACAGTATTATAAACGTAAAATAATTAACGTTTGTATTGTTGTAGCCTATCGAAACGCCCTTTATGCTCAGTGATCCGCTAATCACCCGGTCCGTGTTAAATTAAGCCCTGGAATAGTCGTGGCATGGTTTTGGCAGAGTTCCGTTCACAGCCTGACCATAAGAACTCTCCTGGCGCCCTTTTATTGTTAAGATCTAGCGTAGTGATATAGTATTAATTTAGAATTTAGTTTAGTTATTAGTATTTTTTCATGTCTTCGGTCTTATGATTATTATTTCTATTACACTAGTTATACTTATTTTAATTTTATTCTTTCATTGAATAAGAACCCGTAACACAATGTCTATTAGAGCGGGTCGATATAACGGCCTGTGAGTAATAAAAAGCCTTTACATCTGTCACGCGAGGCACTAACTCATAGCCAACCATTTATTTCTATTTAAACGCTGTAGACACCGTCCTGGCGCAGTGATTCAGTAAATTATTAATATTCAATTATGTGGGTTCGATGGTCACTGAGAGTTATGTTTTGCTTCTGTAAGAAACTATGCTAAAAAAGATTAATGAAATTTCTTCATGTGTATAATACGTTATAAAATATATAATTAAAATTCTTTATGGTGCCAATAAAAGAAAAAAAATAAGAATAAGTGCATTGGAAATCTTTCAGGCTATCTTTTATGTATTTTGTATTACAATTAAAAAAAACGTGATTAACCAAAGCCAGCACACAGGTTATCCGGGTACTTTAAAGTCAAACAATAATTACTCTCATGCAATTATTGAGTGACATATCATTACATGAAACTCTCCCCTATATATATAACGCACAATCATTATCATTGCGTAAACAGTATGAATACATTAATTAATAAATAATTTAAATGTAAACTGCGTTTATAATTAATGATAATAATTGCCGTATTGAATAATTAATGTATGTATGAGGAGACTCGCAAATACGCACCAACTGATTAACGGAGCTGTTCAAATTGCATACGTACCTATCCCATTTGTAGAAACTATTTCCTTTATGGTTGGTTTTAGTTACTTTTAATCAAAATAAAAGCCGGTTCAAGTCAGACTAGCTCACCGAGGATTCCGTACGAATTTCAAGATAATCAATCACCTTATACAATCATAAAAAGTTAATAGTAGACAAAATTAAGTTTGCTGGTTTATGCGTTCATTATGTATGAAATTACGTACAAGAATAAGTTTTTAATATTTTTTTTTCTTTGAAATATCTATATTTTTTTCCTTTACAGATTTATTTCTTACAATACTTCTAATTTTGAGTTCGTGATATTACTGTAGATCTACGGGTGCATGCAGTGAAGTACTCTATGGGCCAAATTTCATACAAATTGCATCAAAAACGATGCTTAAATGCTTGTATCTCTTGATTGCTTTTACTTAGTAGCTATATTTTTTCTGAGTTTTAAGGACCTCTGGATTCCTGAAATAATTCGTATTAATAATGAAAAAGTCAATTCAATGGAAATTTCATCTTGATAGCTCCACGCGATTTCAAGATAAAAGATGATGCTGAATAATTTCTACAAATCGTTCTTTTCTTTTTTTATCACCGTTTTTACCTGTTGTCATACGGAACCCTGAAAAATAAACTTCTATACATGATGTAGTAATGTGTGTAATTGCATCTCACATATCAGCATAAGTCAGTTAAAAATTTATCTTCTTTGTATTGAAAAGGACTTTTATTGATTTAATTATTTTATAATCATATTAATTCACTTATTCATAAGGCCTGTCGTGGCGCAGCGGCACAAGCGTGTGGCTGTAACCGACAGGTTCTGGGTTCGATCCACAGTCGAGAAAATGAAATATTTAATATTTTGAACTTAAATATTTAATGTTTAATTTAGTCGCTCTGGTAATAAGGCAAAGCGCGGCGTTGAGTTCCGCCACTCAATACGCAATGCCTCAAATTCGGCGGAAAGTGGGGAACGGAAGTGGAACCGAATGTCTTAACCCTAGGTTCCGGGTTCCCTCTGCCTACCCTGCCTTGTGCGGGATACAGCGTGAAGCTAAAAAAAATAAATAATCATATTAATGCAGATTCGAAGTCGTTATTTCCAAGGACCACTCCTACCTGTGTCGATGTTTAAAGTATCTGATTATTTTATTTTAATTAAAAAAATAAGAGGGCTGTAAAACAAATGAGTGGCCGTTGTGGCGCAGGAGCACAATCGTGCGACTGTGAACTCGGGAGTTGTCGGAAACAAAATATTTTATACTTTTATTTCTTCGCCCTGGTAAAGAGACTGTTGAGTTTTTCCACTAAGCACGAAGTACCTTAAGAATCAAGCAGAAAATTTTAAACGAAAGTGTCATAAAAAGAACGAATTGTTTTAAGACTAGCTTCCAGATTACCCTGATATATGCGGGATAAAGCGTTAAATTAAAAAAAAAGAACAATTATAAATAGTAATAATTACATAGTTTCCTTATAAATTCCTAGTACACTTAATTAACTCTAGTTCGAAGTACAAAGTTCAATAATTTAGTTATGTTGACCGCGGCTCGAGAACTTTGTCAAAGCGGCGTGTCATTTTTCATTTTTCTATGAAGTACGAGGTAAATTTTAAAGTAACAGTTTTACCCTTTAATTTTCTCATTTAAAAGTCTAGAATAAAGTAAAGCTTAGACTGATGATATTAAAGTTAACTTGGCAGTTCTACAATTTCTTTAAACTGCAAAGTTTTTAGAAATTGTAAAACTGCAAAGTTCATTGTAACATGATGTTTATGGTAACAAGTTTATGGCAACATGATGTAATATACAAATTAAAAATAGCATTTTTCGAAATTGACATATTTTTACGGGATGTGAAAATCTTTAAAATTCTGTCTAAAATCACGAAACATTTATGGATATTTCTGTACCTTAACCAAGTCACACGTCAAAATTTTCATAAAAAAAATTACTGATATTGCGAGAGGAAATAAACTGCGCGGGCAGTGGCAGGACGCGCGCCTCGGGGAGTCCCACAGGTTGATATTACTAGAATATAGTAGAGCCTCATTCTTTTTACGTATACATAGCAAAGTAGACAGAGTCAACTTGGGAACCTAGTGTTAAGATACTCCATTCCATTGCCCACTCTCCTTAGAATTTGAAGCATTGCGTGTTGAGATGTTGAATGGCGCAAAATAATTTTTAACTTTCAATGTTACGTGGTCAAGGGATGAGTTACCTTAAGGAACCTTACCTCAGGACACCACTTTGATTTCCGTCCTATACTTAAAAAAAATGATACTATAATACTTATATACTAATAACAGATGATGACTTTTTGTTTTAATCTTTATCATCACAAGCACTTTGCTAAGATGAAGAGAGTTGTATTTGGAATATTATTTTGAAAAAAATACGTTTTGTTCTTTGTATACGTTACAAGTCGTTGTGAAGAAACATTGAATGTACAAATACCACTATATATATCTAATACTGTGTGTAAATTTAGTGCAATTCGTATACTTCTTTTAATAATATTAAAGTACCTTTGTTTATTATAATTTCTGGGCTCTCTGGAAAATTGTATAAACGGAAAAAAAATTGTTCCTGTTTTGATGTTTTTGTCAGCGTATGACTGTTAGCGCGGCGATTTTGGGTTTGATTTCCTCTGATTGGAAAAAAAGAAGATAAGCAGCGTTGAGTTCCGCCACTTAATATTTAATATCTCGAGCGGTGTGTTTGAAACAGAGTGGCAAAAATACGAGTATATAAAAGAAAAAAGTGACACGATCTGAACAAATCTAATTATAAATAAAAATATTTTACATACATTCCGAAAGCTTCCCTAAGCTCTGCGACAATAGCGTATACCGCTTGATAATAATATTTAATATAATAAGCAACTTAAAAGTTTGCTAAAGTCCGTTATCATGCCAATTGTATAAGTCGGGCCATTCACGAAGTTGCTCCACTCCAGAACACATTCTGTACTGCGACAAAAGTAGGAATAAAATAGAAGTAGGGCAAGCTGAGCTTAGAATGTTAGTTATTTAACTAGAGACCTCAAGTCCCGATGGATCTATTTCTATGCTACAATGTATACAAATATCTGATAATATAAATTATATTTTTATGTTCATGCCAGATCTCACTCACAGTAGAGTAAGCATAGGAGTCCATTGTTAAGACATTACGTTCCCTCCATTCAATATTTCAGACATTGAGTGTTATCTGATAGATCTTAAAACGACGTTTAGTCAATTTATTTTTTTAGCTTCACGCTGTATCCTGCGTATAGCTGGATAAGCAGAGGGGACCTGGAAAGTCTCAAGACAATACGTTCCGCACTTGGTATTGTACCTTTAGTATGTAACGCTTTGACACAAGTACGCGAATAAACTAAAAAATTAAATATTTCAATGGTGCCCATTGAGAATCAAATCTATAAATTATTTCATCGGTATTTAAAATAATAAAAAAATTCGGAATGTTTAGAACATCGCTTCATATAAACTTCCTCTACGACCACAACACTCGTATATTGTATTTAATTTTTTTGGATGATTTCTATGATTGTTTTATTTTACTTTTTATTTTTATATTGAAATAAGCGTGGAACTACCGCAGTACGAGGACATGCAGTGGAGGTCTCAACAATACTATTTTAAATAACTTGTCGGTACAAAGTCACTGTCAAATATTGTACGTTTTGATAAAAAATAAAATACGTTAGAAGTGGAGAATCTGTAATGTGTTATGACTCACGCTCCGGTAAATTTTCATAATAATGAGAATTAGATGGCTGAATTCAACGCCGCGCTTTATCTTTACTACTATAAAATTAAAATTGTATATTGAAGTAATTTGTGCTTTGTTTTTATTCAATGATCTATTAAAAATTTATATAAAATTTAAGACAAAAATCAAAACTAATACCAAAAAGTCCTCCCCGGCGGGGAATCGAACCCCGGTCTCCCGCGTGACAGGCGGGGATACTTACCACTATACTACCGAGGATCTTGTCTACTTGCTTAAGATTACGGATAACGTAAAAACACAGTGTACAATTTGTATCAGCATTAAAATTTATATTTAATAGCGACCCGTCCGCGGCTTCGCCCGCTTGAATGATACTATTTTATTTACTAATTTAATTTACTGTCTTGTTTTAATAACATAATCACATGTAAGACAATATCGACTCATTCGAAACTAAAATTTGCTAAATGAATGACATTTTGTAGCAATTTTGTCAAATTTAATATTTTTATTTACATAACTTTTGTTTATTTGTTAACCGATTTAAATAGAACAAACCCGATGTGGTTGAAAGTTGGCAAAATATAATAGTGTACACTGTAATTTAAATCTGGTTAGCCGTTTCTAAGACTAGCGATTATTTTAGGCCCTATTAAATTCATAAAAGTCCCCTGTAATATTTTTAAAGCTCATGTATCTTCCATGTACAGACAATGATTAGGTACATCATAAGTATAGATATTAAAAAGCTAGGTTTATCATAAGTATAGATATTAAAAAGCTAGGTTTATCATAAGTATAGATATTAAAAAGCTAATGAGTTTGTTTGCTGCGCTACAGAAGCGTTGCCGGTCTGTAAGGTGGATGGACACCGGGGCCCGGCATTACCCAATGCGAAACGCAGTGACCAAGGTCACTACTGAACGCCGGTTTTAAATGCCGGTGGTGGTAACTATCCGGTCGAGTCTGCCCATGCGTGTTGCCATTGCTGACAACGTGACTCTTCCACTTGTACAACGTATATATATCTAAATACAGAGGCCTGTCGTGACACGGACGCAAGTATGTGACTGTAAATGAGACAGGTTTTGGGTTCGATCCCCACTCGAGTAAAAGAAATATCTTTTTTTCGCTCTTTTAAGAAGACAAAATGCGGCGTTAATGTCAACCACTCAACGTGCAATACCTCAAATTTGGCAGTAACTGGGACAGAAAAGACCGCAGTGACTTAATACTAGGCTACGAAGTTCTCTCTGTACACCCTGCCATGTGCGGGATACAGTGTGACTCTAATATCACATTTACAAGGACCGTGTATAGCGGTGGCGGCTGTGAAAGTGGACTGTGGACCGCATTACTTCATACATAAATGAATGAACGCTGAAAACGGACTAATTATTTTAATTTCAACGCTTTCCCTAAATTTGAAGAATTTGAAGCATTCTTATATTTACATATATACATAATAGCTCAGCTGTAATATACCGGATTGAACTTCGGATGTTATTCGGCGTATATTTATATTACTATAATATTTTTGTCAATGACATCTTCTGAACTCAATCTCTACTTGAAGAACTAAATTTTTCCTTTAGACAATACGAGTGGTATATATTCATCATATCCTGCTACATATTAGACAAAGCATGATATAAATATTAATTTAAAAATGAAATGAAAAATTAATAAATTATTTTTTATATAAAATATAAAACATATTTATTCAAAAATGAAACTTTCTTATTGTTCCTTTTTTCATGATGTTCTTTAAAAATCAAGCTCTTTTGTCTCCTATCCTCTTGTGGCGGCCATTACGGACCAACAAAAATATTGATCATAATTATGTAATTTCATTGACTAAAAAAAACTGAAGTTGTAATCGAAATTTCAGCTCAATTGGACTCTAGGAAGTGGGTCACATTGAGCTTTCAATATTATAATATTTCATACAAGAAAAACTAATAAAAGCCTGTAATAAAATATCTTAATTTCCGCAATCCTAGTTTTTTTTTCAGTTTAATTTTGAATTTCAGCTTGCAATCTTTGATGTTTTACAATTGCTTATATATTCGTGAAAATAAGAAGAATACAATATACATAATTTGATCAATGCTTTATAGTCATTGTTTTAGCTTAAAGCTATAACTCGTACATGACAAGCTAAGTAATGGAAACTTGGGAACACTTGTTAAGAATTGAGGAAATTACGTTTTGAGTGTCGGAACCCAACACCACGGATTCTACCAAAGCAAAGAAATTATTATATTGAATATTTCATTTTCTCGACTGGGAATCGAACCAACAACCTGTCGCGTTTACATCACATGCTTGTGCCTCTGTGCCACGACAGGTCTCATTAATAATGTATAGTAATTATGTACTCAGTTACATATAGTACTTGCGATATGTGGGATACAGCGTGGAGCTGAAATAAAATAAAGAAATATACATAATAATTTCAAATAGGCCCAAAAACGTTTTGCTATACACAAAAAAAAACAAGAATGAAATATCAAAAAAAACCCCATTATTTATAAATTATAAAGTACGTACAAAACGACAATAATAAGCATTCCTCAATAAAAACAAACCGCCGTCGCGTCTCGCGGTTATTTCTTATTCATAGAATTTTCTTCTCCACAGATTGTTTCTTGAAACTCTTCCATTTAACTATAACAAGTTCAAATTTAAACTCTATTTTAACGTGATAAGGTTTAAAGTACTTCAGCACGAGTGACAGCTTGGAAACGGTTAAACCTTAAAAGTAATTGAAGTTCTTAAGAATATGTTGTCGTTATCGCTAAAGCCCTAATCTTCTTTACCGTATTGTATTAAAAATAAATTATACTTTATTTAGTTATTTTGTGCATTTTTGATGTTTTATACCTTTTGTGACACTATCTTGGAGTCTCGTGGCGCAGAGACACAAGTGTGTGACTGTAAATGACAGGTTGTGGGTACAATCCCCACTAGAGAAAGTGAAATATCTGATATTGTGAATTTAACTGGTGCAGTTCGTGGGTGCAGGTTATTTAAGGTTAATTTACGTAAGTATTAGGCGTGGATTGAGACGTGCAGATTCCGATAACTTTTGTCTCAGTAAGTTAACTAAGTAAAGTACTTATTTAGAAAACATATAGACCCACGTCTAAGCAAGTACTCTGACCACTGAGCCATGTGTTCTCATCAAGCTATCTTAAAATTCTTATACGCTTGTTACAAATATTGTTACGTCTCTGTACAGATAATTTTACAAATTTTCGCTTAATAAAGGTAATTGCTTAGAATTATCTTTTGATAAAGAGAATTCTATTTATTAAATATTTTCAATTTTTAAACGTTTTCTAAATAAATATATTTCAGTTTTAAGTGTACAATTAAAAAATGCTAAAAATACTAATTAACTAATCCGAGCAACAATAAATGAAACATTTCACACGTTCAATGATACCATCCTTCCACTGTAAGGACCATTAGTAACATGCAGAAGATATCATAATGCTAGTGTATCCTGAGGCAGCTACGAGTATCTCCAAGTTGTCAACAACATAATTTAGTATGAAATACTTCGCTCCTCGCCGTCGGGCGCCGCGCCAGCCATGTGTCACTGCGGAGACTA
>DWMZ01001901.1:0-15195 GCA_018249855.1 Eueides tales michaeli | reverse complement strand
CACTAAAGAAAATAGAAGGAAATGAACTCGAAAGTGCAACAACAAAATATTTTAAAACTAAGCTATTTTCCAATGTATTTTGATATTTTAAATTTTGATATTTTTCCTATAATTTGAGGCATTGCGTATAGAGTAGCGGGACTCAACGCCGCGTTTTGCCTTGTTACCTCAGCGAAGAAATGAAAATATATCATTTCCTTGAGTAGGGATGAAAGCTGTGACACTTACACGTTGTCCTAACCCTTGGTTCCATGTATTTAAATATAAGTTTTATAGTTTACAAGTCTAATATACAACTTTTTATACATAAGTTAAAGGGCTGAAGCTGAAGTTATATTTTATTCTCATCTGATAGATTTCCCCGGAGAGGCGGGTCGAGGTTTGCAACTTATTTTGTTACCGATTGACAAGCACTTTCATTTAGTTTTCATTTTCAATCAATTGTTATAGAAATTATGAATACTTACCTAATGTGTGTAAGTTGGTTTTTTTTGAAAAATAAGTTAATTTTGACAGCAGATAATAGTTTTTTATAGTTTAATGCTATATCCCGCAAACAGCAGGGAAGACAGAGGCAATCTGAAACACTTTTGTTTGCAAAGCGAGAAACAGAAGTGTTTCGAATTGCGACCCGATTTTGGAGCACTTTGTATCGAGACGCTTAACGTCGACGTCATATTTTGCCACATTACCAAGAGCAAGGAAATGAAAATATTGAATTTCCATTTACCCAAAAGAGGATCTAGCCTACAACCTGTCACGATTATAGTCACACGTTGGTATTCTTGTGCCATTTCGGGCTCCAATTATTATTATTGAATAATGACGTAATGGTATGCACGTGCGAGAGAGTATTGTGTGTCAACGGTACAACTGATAAAAATTGACAAATTTAACTTTGCATATATATGCATTTATTTCGTATGAGATACAGTAAAATTATGAGTTTGTAATAGTTTTTACTTACTGACTTACCTTCATACTGTATCCTTAGCGGGCACCAAACGCTATGGTCTCGGCATACCTCTTTCTCCTCGTCCACTTTCTAATAGTTATTAAGAGCTTTATTTGTTCTGTAAGTTCTCATTGTAAGCTAATTTTATAATTGTAGGAATACAATTATGAAATAAGTACGAGAAATACTCTATGAGTTCTGATCTGAGGTTGGCAAGCTTAAGTTCGCGGGCGTATCCATTTATTTTATTTGAAATGAATTGCAAATGTGAGCTTGTAATAATATTTTTAATAAAATATCGATAATTTATCAGTTTTCCTGTACTTGCATTGTAAGTTTTCAATTCGTACAATATTTCATAACTCCAGCTCCACATGAAATTTATGTTGGTTTGATTACGCAGCAATTTCATACAAAACGCAGCAAAAACGACACATAAGTGCTTGTATCTTTTGATTGCGTTGACTTAGAAGCCTAAGAAAAGCAAAATTAATGGTCTTGACGTACGAACAGATGGACAACAATGTAACCCTTAAAGAACCCTCCTTTGTTGGCTTTTTAGGACACGGAACCCCAAAAGTGGGATCAGTGAAGATCGAACTAATTTCGCAATTTACGTTAAAAATTAAAAAAAATGGTTAAATAATTAAATTAGATGCAATAAAAACACAGGAGACCTTTGTTCTAAGATTAAAGTAATATTTAATCTATTGAAGCAAAACTAATTTTCAAAAGCTAAGAACTAAGCGTTCCTCTTGCAATTCCGATTTCTCTCGTTTATTCCGCACGAGCGGGCATTTTGTCCGTATTCGACGTATAGACCAGATATAGCAGGTCTGTCTCCACACTCGGGGGACGGCAGGCGGTGTTTATCGGCGTAGCGTCCGCGCCACTGCATCGATGCTCCTTTGTACCTCCAAAGCTTTAGACTTCCCTACGATATGAAAACTGTTAGACTTTTATACACTTCTATTGTGATGTTTGTGTATTGAAGTACTGATTTCAATGTAATTTCGTTGTTTTATAACAGAACATTTCGTACTTCGGACGGTATAAAAATGTTTGTTTCGTAATTTCATTTTTTAATACGTTATGTTACTAATTTCTTCAATTATACTGTTATATTATAAAGTGGGAACCGGCACGGAGTGTCTTAACACTACGTTCCTAAGTTCCCTCTGCCTCACAAGCGTGCAATCATAAATGTAACAACTTGTGGTTCGATCTCCACTTGAGGAAACAAAGTATTTCATACTCACGTTAGTGGTGTTGAGTTCCGTCACTAAGCAATTCCCGTGACTGTACATGGTACGTACAGTAAATTTTCTATATTAATTAAACGGTTATGATGTGAGTAAGAGGGCGATTGCTTAAAGTGGCGTCTCGTGATTTATCTTCATTTGCATCTCTGTTAATTCTACGACTTTTTGGTTTGTGAACTCTTTTTATGGGAAGTGATTTTTATTTGGAGTATAACCATACCCAACGATACAGCATATATATGTATGTATGATGTGGCGTTGGGGCACAAACGTGCAACTAAACGCCATAAGGTATGGGTTTTATCTCCGCTAGAGTTAATTAAATAAGTAATATTTTTATATTTTCGTTCTGGTAGCTAATCAAAACGCGGCGTTGAGTTCCGCCTATTAACACACAAAAACTCAAATTCGGCGGACAGTGGAAAGTCCGAGTTTAATTGGCATTAAAAAATGTATAGAATAATACTTTTGATACTTTAGTCACACTTTTAATTATAAAAATCATTGAAGATGAAATAACAAACTTGAATTTAAAATATTTAAATTATATTTTAGAACTGATGAATTATGTATAACTTAATATTACGTTCCCTACGTTTGCTGCCCAGAACACTCGGTGAGAAGCTGCAATATAGCCTCGCTCTGTATACCGCATATCGCAGGGCATATTCACCGAATTTTTATTAAATAATACCGCGTATTACCCTCGTACTAAAGCAGAAATATTAAATATTATATAATTAATTTCCTCGACTGGTGGTAGAACCGGCAACCTGTCTCGTTTACAGTCGCACACTTGCTCCCATGCGCACGACTGTCCAAAGCCAAACAATTTGATTAAATAATATTTATAATTAAATTAAAATATAAAACTGTTGGAGTAAGTAGTTCTTCCAAGTAGTACGTCGCATGTAGAGAGCGCACGTGCGGCGTGGACGGAGGACGGGGCTCTTGGAACACAACTCAAACAGAACGTCTCAACTCAATGTTTGCAGAACAAAGTGTGTTACATGTTTCAGTTAGTTAGCCCCGCGGCGACCTCCTCACTCGGGAGTGTACACTGTAGGTTAGAGATCATATTCTATACGACAAGCATTCACGTTACGTGCTTTATTGTATAATATGGAAAAGTTAAGCTATTTTATATTTCAATAATTAATTAATCATTGAAATATAAAATAGCTTGAAATATAAAATAGCTTGAATTGAATTATTTTGTATTTTGATTTTTTGCTGTTAACGAGGTTTACCTCAACACTCAACACACAATGGCTTAACTTCTGCGGAAAGTGGGAAAAGGAACGGAGTGTCGTAACACTAAGTTCTCTGCCTACCCTGTTATGCGCGGAACGCAATGTGAAGCTAATCAAAACATACAGTAAAATATGCTATCAAATGAGAATAATTTAGATGTTTTAACATCTAAATTATTCTCGTTGATTTAACATTAATGTAAAAATAGGTTACTCTGTAATGATGCAAGTCTCTAACAAGTGAAGTAGCTAACGAGCTCGCCCGCCGCAGCTACGAGCTTATCGATGTTTGATCGCTTCATGCGGAGTCGCACCTCCGTCTATCACATTTCACTCAACTGAATAAACGAATCAATTACTTTCGTATGGTTTTTAATAATATTTATCAACAGTTAATATTTTTACTTAGATTGTACAATTATGATAAATTTTAATTTGTTTATTTGTTGAGGCCTGTCGTGGCGCAGGAGCACAAGCAGTGCTTCAAATTCGGTGGAAAGTGGGGAACGGAGTGGAGTGTTTTAACATTAGGTTCCCAAGTTCCCGTTGCCTTCCCGGGCCATGTGAGGGATAGAGTGTGAAGCTGTGTATGTTAATTTCTTGGTTTTATTAGTTAATACTTTCGCAATTTGATAAAAAAATTCATTTTTAATTTCTAGAAGTATTACTGTCTTGTGTCTTACAACCTAAGTTGAACAGACCCATAGAGTAATAGTGAATAAAGAATATTATACAATAATATATGTCTGCATTAGTAACATGTATACACATTTAATGACTTTGCTAGTTACATGCTATTTTTTAATTCAGTAAAGTTTAACAAGGTAGGCACCTTCTAATTTTAAGATGATGATGCAGTGTATTTCTTTGAATACCGAAACTTAATACCAAATGGAAATAATACTCTACTTTGAATAATTAAACTTGGTGGGACGCAGTTAGTTACTGCGTCAGTCTTAAATTAATTCACCATATATATTTTATTCGTTCTTTTAAAAGTACTTACTACTAAAATTTAATAATTTATTTCTCAATTTGCATAATTTTAGTTGTCTATAAAATATTTTAAGAGTATGTCTCGTGTACACCATTTCCTTTGTACCACTAACCTTCATACCTCATGTTTAGTATTTAATATGTAAAGTCCTTTGAATGATTATAAAGGAAAAATAGCCAATTAATATGTATAAAACTACGTACAATTTAAAGAATAAAGTTAAAGAGTTTTCTTCATTAAAGTGAAGTGAAAAAATTTTCTTCTTTATTGCAAATTAGCAAAAGGTTCAAGACACGCTGTTTCTAATTAAACTGGCCCCTCAAGTTGGTTTTGAATTTAAATGCTCTTAATATTTATATTTTTTTGTAACATTTGACGTTTTCCATTTCTAAATATACATGTCACGTAATTATCGAGAGGAGACTCGAGTGAGTAATGTGGGACTCACGGACCTGTAGACGTAGACCGTCCACACTACCCGCAAGAGCCTCACAGTGCTCCTCGACCGCCACGGGCAGGGCCGGCATTCCGCAGAATTTGAGGCATTACGTGTTAAGTAAAACTTCACGCCGCGCTTTGCCTTGTTACCAAAGCGAAGAAATGAAAACTTTAACTGAAATATTTCATTTCATATGAAACTGAAATATTTCATTAAAAAATAATTAATATTTGATTTCCACGAGTAGGGTTCGAACCAACAACCTGTCGCGTTTACAGTCAACCTTATCATAAAATAGGCCGCTAACTTCTCAAACGGAAATTATATATTTAATATTTTCAATTTAAATATTTAATGTTTGATTTCTTCGCTCTGGTAACAAAGCAAAGCGCGGCGTTGAGTTCCGCCACTCAACGCAACGCAATGCCTCAAATTCGGCGGAAAGTGGGTTCAACGAAAAAGGACAACGTCTCTCTCTCTCTCTCTCTCTCTCTCTCTCTCTCTCTCTCTCAGCTTCACACTGTATCCCGCAAATGGCAAGGTATGCAGAGGACACATGGGAACCTAATGTTAATACACTATGTTCAGTTCCCCAGTTTCCGCAGAATTTGAGCCAACGCGTGTTGAGTGGTGGAACTCAACGCTGCGAAAAAATCCTCCAACTCATATTATAATTTACACTCCCTATTTATCTATAGACATGGCAAAGTAGTGATCAGTCACTCAGTAACGGAAGAGTTCCAATACTACTTATTTTTTTGTTATGTCATGCCTTCATAATTTAGCGTAAGCTTGGAAAAGGAAGTATTTTAATAGAAACAGAGAGTCTTAACACTAGATTAATATATAAAATTCAAAAGCAATATCTGCACATACTTTTGCGGATTCGTTTTATATTAATGTAAATAGTTTTTTGCTACAATATCAGCTCGCGATTCTATCAATTAAAAATTCAATTGATGGCGCAGTGGCACACCAGCGACGTCTAACAGCATCAATAAGAAAGTTGTGAGCTCGATTACCTGTCGGAGAATTAATTTTAGTGACTTCTTCGCTCCGTAACAATGGAATACTATTTATTTCTCTGCGTACTCCGCTATACGCATACATAGTGAGACTAAAAAAACAGTATACTCTAAGACTAGCGTCGTAAGTCACGGAGCCACTGTAGCTTGAAACGCGACGAGACCGAGCGCGTGACGTCAAATATCACACGTACGAGTGATCCTTCGCTCTTTATACGTCATTTTATTAACTACGCTAATGTTTGTGAATCAATTAACAAATACGTAGTCCGATATCGCTAATGGAGTTCCGGAAAGAGGTCAACATTCAGTTCAATTTTGTATTCTCTAATTCTCTACATTTAATAAAGTTTCGCGGGATACAGCGTGAAGCTGAGTGAGTTAAATGAAATTATTATAATCGAATTAACAAGTTAAGCCGTCCGACGGGTCTCTAGGTCACGGACTACTTCAAATAATAGAGACGTCGGGTTTCTGAAAATGTATTATACTACATATGTATACGCGATTAATTCAATTATAATAGTATCTAATGCATAAAGCTGAGAGTTGTGTTAGACTCATTCTAACTTAATGTCACGTAGCCTTCCTCAATAAATACACTAGTCTATCATATATAATGCTCTACCAATAACTTACAATTTGAACCTGACTTCGTGATACAAAATAATTCTTCAGCTTTACAATATTAGGAAAGATTTTTTGCTTCACGCTGTAACTAACCCGGCACATAGAAGGGTAAATTAAAGGTAATCTGGGAACATAGTGTTTCCACACGGACATTATTTGTTCTATTTCTCATTTTCCGACGAAATCAGGTATTGAGTGTTGTCTGGTGACACTTAATCCGCTTTATCTCGGTACTATATTAAGAAAAATTAAAAAAAATATTCAAATTTTATTACCTTGAGTGGGAATTGAACCCACAGCCTCTCTCGTATACAGTCACATACGTCAACTATGCGCCAACAGTAGAATTTATATTAAAAAAATGCTTAAACTTAAAAAAACCATTTTATATATTTTATATCCATTAAGTATTCCTAAAATGGATCAAATATAAGTAAGTGGAGTCAATAACCTCCATCGCACCACAAACATAAGGTAACCATTGTTGAGTCTTCATCAACAAACAAGACTGTCAGGGAGACATTACTATAATTGATCTGAGCCCAGCGGTCGTTACGTTCACGACAGAGTGTGTATTTAATCTTGACTATTGTTCAAAATAAAGTACGGGGACTAAACTAATGTGCCTCAATAAGATTCATTAAAATGTTTCATTATAAAATCGTTTTGGTCTCGCTTAGAGAACAGACTCCAGATTGTGGCAGCTTAAATAGAATGTAGTTGTTACTGTTAGTAATAAATTATATTGTTATAATCATCTTCACGCTGTATTTCATATATAGTACGGTAGGCAGTAAGAATCTGGTGCAAAGACACTCCGTTCTCCGCCTTCTACCGCAGTCTATTTAATATTTCATTTTGTCTTATTTCCAAAGAGATTATTATAAACAAATGAATATGAACTATTTCTTGTAATTTATTACGTATGTGTATGTACGTAACATATGTTTTCATCATGTATATTTATTTTGAATTTTGACTTCTATATTAAAGTGTCCGCTCGTGTACAAGCACCTTAATATAAATATATAGAACATATTATTTCTATAAGTTCGACAATATTTTTATTTTGTTTATAATTGTACAACGTACTATTGTTAATGTTGGACATTGTTAGTAATAAATTTGATATCAAGGCAAAGAAAAATTTTATTTTTTTGCTTTAAAATATTCATTATTTATAATATAAGTATAGTTATTTTTATTTTGTCAACACTAATTGTAAAATATTGTATACTTCAATAAAATGCGCGCATTTACCTGCAATACAGGGCTAGCGTACGCATTCTTGAAAAAACTGTAAGAAATAAACTATTTATTTTTAATTTGATTAATACTTGTAATTCGTAAGTATTCGAATTGATTATTATAAAACAATAAATATGAATTATTTTACTATTATAATGTACAGTGAGTCACTAAAGGTAAAAATGCGGCCACTTGACCCGAAACTATATTATTTTTTATTATAAATCTTTTGCGTCATTATATTCATATTTTTTCTTAAAATGAACATAACAGTGGCTGGTAGAGAAAGGCTGACATGAAATAATTAAGCATGTTAATAACCTTCAACCAATACAGAATAATATCAAAGAAGTTCGATTTGTATGTACTCGTATAATTACTAGTATAATTGGTTTTATTGATTTTGTTTTTGTACTTGTATATTTAACAACCATTGTTATAAAACGTGTACGGTGTTATACAGTTTTATTTAAATTGTACTTAAAAACGAGGTCTGTCGTAGTACAGTGACATAAGTGAGCGCCCGTGCGCTGACAAGTAACAAGGAAAAGTGCGGCATTGAATTACGTCAGTCAATACGCAATACCTTTAATTTGGCAGTCACTGGGTTCGTAAGTTCCCCTTTTCGTGTATATTATTTTATCAACGTTAATTCTTCCAAATTCGAACGAAACTTACGTCACAGAAATAATAGTACTATATTTCTGTACCTTTCACTACAAAATACGATAGACCAAAGTAATAAAATAGTAACAGCTCGTTGTCTGTCAACATCGATTTATTATGATTACAAAGCGAACATGCGGAGATGTGGGTATAAACAATATCTGTATATTTTTAAATGAAGGATCGCAGTAAAACACTAAAGGAGCATAAACTTTTAGAGTCCATTGCGAAGGATCACGCAGCGCCGCTATGGCCGGTCTGGATGTCTCCAAATAACACAGTACGATATTTTACCTAGTTTTAAAATATGGGAAAATTTTGTTAGCGTTCATTTTGTGCAAGCTATCAGAGATAGTCTGAAATATTGTTAATTAAATTACTTGATTGAGTATGTAAGCAGAGAGATCTTGAGAACCTAGTGTCAAGACACTCCGTTTTGTTCCCCACTATTAATATTAAAAACAAAACCATTTATATAACACTTATTACTATAGTTGATAGTATTGCGAAGCTGCATGCATCATGGAGGACGCGACGTGAGCGGACGCGAGGCAATCAAAGTCTGTTGGTAAAATGGAAGTATAGCTAAATCCATAGGAAATTGCTGTTTTTCATGTTTGCTTCGTAGACTCGTCGCCCCGTCGCGTCACCCCTGTAGCGCCTGTAGTCCCTGGGAATATCTCTATACTAGTACAAAAAATGTATCTACATATGTCACTTGGAGTACTTGATTACTCTAATATATAATATCTTGTCACATTTTGTTATTTTTACAAGCCATTGTTCATTATTCTTATTAGTCAACGTAAAATATTTTTCAGCTAGCCAATAAAGACAGTAATCGATAACTACTACATATACCGAATGAGCTTCATTTTATAAAATATTAAGGTAATGAAATTGTTTTTATAAAAATAAAATAGATTGTCTTCAACCAAACTATCAGATATTAAATAGTAAATAAATTACAATATTTTTCTTAATAGTTATTAAAATATATTTAACTTTAAAGGTTTTTATATTGATTATTTAAATTTTGTACATAAATTTATAGTTTCAAAACAACTATATAATCCGTTATAAATCTCTATATTCACACTTGTAATATGAGCCAAGAACTATCATTTATTGTATACATAAGTGCTATTCAGTTTTCATTTCACATATTTGATACTTCCTTCCAATATGACCCACACTCGGCTCCGTGCTTCATCAAAACTAGTTCGTAGACCGTAGTTTGAAAATTTAGAAAAATTTGCAATAGTATTTTATAAGTGGCGACGCGCCACCGAAGTGAGAGCTTTTAAAATTGAAAAAGTTTAAATTTATCGCGTAACGTCCTCCGCAACTCCCCACTGTTATATTGAAGTACAATATGTCTATTCGTCGCTAACTTATGCCACTTTGAGAGAACACTTTACCATCGAACGAATTATGTATAACGTTTGAGATCACCCGCGTGAGACAGCTCACTGCTTGATATTGTTTCATAATAACATTGTTTTCTTTTCTACCGCAGATAATAATGTAAAATAATAAATTATTTCTACGGAACATGAATTATTTGAACGACTACAAATTGTTTGTTCTTGGTTGAAGCTTTGATTGCTAAACAGCGTATCTCAGTTACATTTTAATGAAGCGAACTGGAGCATCTATACATTTTCTCATTAAAAATTAATGATTTTTAAATTTTAAAAAGTCATGTTATTTTCTAGCTACGCTTAATATGTAATTCAACTTTTAATCCGTAAACAAGAGAGCAATTGAGAAAATGTTCCACTGATTTTATTTTCAGTAAGAACTCAATGCCTCGCTTCATCTTGCTTGGTTCATATTTAAAAAGCTTTAAACTTAGACATATAAGTATTATCTATAATTGAAGGAAGAAGGAGCGGATATTAGAAAATCGTCTTAAATATTTCTCCTCTGCCACGTTATTGGGAACATTCAATTTCCTGACTGTTGAGGTGGTGAGGGCGCGCTGACGTCACACACTGCCGCTGACAGCCTCCACCACTCTACTACGGTATACGCATACTGTCACTGTTCCATCACGGCGTGAGACGCGACCTCATGTAAGCCTTTACTAATACATAAACTATTTCCGTTATCTATAATATCATAATAGCTAATGTATATTATTCGTGAACTCTTAAACTCGTTCGATATATTTATTTAGGCGTAAAATAAAATACAAATATTTGACTTTTAGATCTGAAGCTGAGATAGAAAAAGTTTAATAACGAAAATAATCCTGAATAATTAAAATGAAATGAAAAAAAATTGTTTATGAACAAGAGATTGAATTGGTGTAATGTACTAATATTGCCTTTAGTATATAGGCGTCACACAGCATCCTACACATGGCAGGATAGGCAGAGGTCACTTGGGAACACACGGCAGAGACCAGTAATAGAGTTCTTTGTGCGGACGTCAGACGTCGATCGTTTTACATTCAATGCGTCCGATTGAACATTTTAATTACAATTCTATTTCATGTTCCCACGACCAGCTACCAAACCTAGGATGAAGCTACTTTCAGTTAAAATGTTTAGTGTAAATTGTGCCATAGCGGTGGTGTCAGAAGGTTGAAAGTTCGAGTCTAATTCAGGGGACTGAAATATTTTTATATCCTTGCTCGACTAAGAAACTAAACTGCGGTGTTAAGTTTTGCCACTTAACATGTAATATGTCAAAAAGTGGACGGAGAGTAGAGAACGGAGGATCCTGTGTTAGTCTTTGAAGGATACAGCGTTTTAATAAAAAATGATATTTTTTTATTATAGTTACGTATAATGAAGTAATACTTACCAAAGAACTGGTAAACTATTTAGCAGTTCTTTAATTAATATTATTTTATTCTACTTAAAGTTATATAACGTTATTTTATTTTATTAAATAACAATGTCAAATCATACCCGCAACATATTTCTTCTTAGCACGAACACAAGAAATTATAAATTCAAATTTCCACATTTGACAGTTCAAGAAGATGTTGCTAACTTGTTGGAAATAAAACGCTGCGGAATAAATTTAAATAGAATCTCGTTTAATTTTAATATTCACAGAGTAGCTTCAATATCGAGGTGATTGCGTCACGCCGCTCGAGTGCTCGCTGTGGGGAGACGAGATACGGCGCTGTAGAGAATTAGAGAAAAAGTACTCGGAGAGTGGATCGTGGAATGCGTTTATTGCCTTCTTGCAACTTACATATTACCTATACAATTGTATTTAAATAAAAACTTTTTTTTTTAATATTTTTGTATACGTTATGTTGCACATATAGCAGTGCTACCAAACAGTCGTGATGCTGAGACACAGGCGTACAACTGAAATGACAACAGGTTGTGAGATCGTTTCTCAGTGGAGGAAATGAAACTTACTACTTCACTCTGGAAACGAGATAACGCTTGGCGTTGAGTTCCGCAACTCAACACCAAGCGTCTAGAATTCGAGGGAAAGTAAGGATCGTAAGTGTATTTATTAATTGGACAGAGCAGCTTAACTCTAGGTTACCTTTGCCTACCTTACTACGTGCGGAATACAGCATCAAACTAAAAAAAATATAATTTTTGATAGTAATATTAAAAAAAAATCTAAAAATTATACTTTGATTTCTTATCATTCATAAAAACACAGGTTAATGTTCCCTCAACCCACCCCGGGTTGCAACCTAATTTTAAAACACTGCGTGTTTGGCACAACTCAACGCCGCACTTTGTCTAACAGAGCAAGGAAATAAAAGTAATTGTTATCTCATCAGTGATTAGATTATGGACACATCGCCTTCCTCTATTCCAAGTTATATAAATCAAGTATGAGGAAAACTGAAGTAAATTAAGAATTATTTTTGACAGTACAATATTTGTGGAAATATCAGAATAGATATCAATTTATATTCTGATTTTCTTTAAATTTTTCTTTACGCTCAAATAAATTACTGGCGTTTTGTCTTTACCGAAACATATTATTAATATGAACTCTACCAATGATTAATATTTTACTTTAATTATACAATAATAATACGATTTGTTTGGTAGAGTATCAGTCCCTTTATGTCACGCTGTATTGAGATAACCTTGAGGTTGAGTACAGGAGTCCATTCTCCGCTCATCGCCCGATATCAAGACTCTACTTTATGTATGGCAGAATAGTTCACCATACTTTGTCTCCCAGAGCGGGGATGTACATTCATTCAGTGCATTCACCGGAATGACATTGGATCTACAATCTTCACGCTTGTATTTAACGCAGTCCTATAAATATCCGTAAAATGTAATTGTTGATTTTTAGAAATATTTTAATGAGTAAATGTAACATAAAATGTACAAAAACATCTCGCGTGAACCGTTGTCGATTTCCAATATGTAGCAAATATTGGTCGAGCGATGACAGACTCGCGCCGCGACGCGCATTCTGTAGCCCAAATAGAAATTGAGGCCAAGTATTACAAATACCAATATTGTTAATTACACAAATATATAAGAAAATATTATCTAATAATATAATATAAATAAGAAGGAGGAAATTGTCGTGGCGCAGCGGTACTTCGTCTAATCGTAAACGCCACGGTTGATTTCGATTGTTACAAGTATTTTCATTTCCTTGCACCAAGACAAAGCGTCAGTTCCGCCAGTCAACACGCTATTTCTCGAAAATTGGACGATGGGATCAGGGGCTCCCTGCTACATGCATCATAAAGCTTTTATTTCTTGTTATATAATAGCTAATTTATAAAAAATATTGCCATAAATTGTAGCCTAAGTGCTATTTCTGAAACTCATAATATTGCAAAGTCTCATCGAAATTCGTTCAGTAGTTTTTGCGTGTGTGAAACGAAAAAGTGAAACAAGCATCCATTCTCACAAACTTCCACGTTTATAATATAAGTAAGATAATCTTTCATAATAATAATATATCTTAAAATAGAATAATACATTTCCTTTAGGTATAAAATGTATACTACTGTAGTACCATTTTAAGCGGGTTGAGTGAAGTAAGTAAGTAAATTAGATAGTTCAAGGTGTGTTGTACGTACAGTTGTAGAATACGGAGCTGTGGGAGTTCGGAGGTGAGCGCGTCTTTTTCTCAGCGCGAAGTTGGCCGCGATCCAAATCTGCTTTAAACTATTGACAATATTTTGTTGCGGCTTTAGTGCGAGGTCTACGAGCGTAGAGGAAACTATCTACTTGAATAGAGAAATAAAAACATGTAAAGTACATAATAAGTTATGTGGTTATAAAATGATCATCATATAATTTAATTCAAAAAACGCTTTTTAAAACATATCAATTAATTTATTGACTACAATATTTGGAAAGTATACTGAATTCATTTATATTCGCAGTCGCATAATTTTGGAAGCATCGCGTGGTGAATGACGAAACTCATTGCCGCGCTATACCTCTTTACCAAAGCTAGGAAATTAAAATATTAATTGTATTATTGCTTCGAATGTATTCAAACTATGCAATATTATATATTTTACTAAAGGAAAAAATATATATAAAACCTATAAGATTTTGAATATATTAAAACTCAAACCTGCGTATCTTGGAAACCTTCCAAGCGCTGTGACCACTATACGATCCTATCCAATTACGTCGAACTCTACTTGAGATTGGCGAGACTGTCTCTATGTATCTATCTATATAATTCAATGTTTTCTAAACCAAAACATCGCTAGTTCCATGGCGGCGGGCACTGCGCGTCCACTCTTGAGAGTTCCAAGGATTGAATTGTTCGGACTTCTAGCGCGATCTATCGCAAACTTACAACGACGCTTAAGAAACGTTCCTTCCTTCCGTTAACGCAAATGTTCCTAAATCTGTGTCGCTTGGAAGACAGTACAAGGCTATAGCAATTTTATCTTTTTAAGCATGTATTTATTGCAGAAAATATTCTGAATTTCGATATTTATATCTGTAGAAAATAATGCCTAGTCTTGGATATCTGACACAGGGTGCAGGTTCAATTCCTTGCCTTCGCTCCCGAGGCAAAAACGCGGCGTTGAGCTCCACTCAACAGGGAATTTGGCGGAAAGGGGGATGCTGAAGTGTCTAATAGGAAACAGAGTGTCTTAACACTAGATTCACAGGTTCCCTGATAAGATCCCTCTCTAAAATAAGACAATAATAAAAATGAAAGTTATAATAAATATTTTTAAATTAATATGTTTCATTGCTAATTTATTCGTTTAATTACACGTCACTAGTAGCAATTTTAGTGTATAATACAAATTAAACTTATATTCCGTCTCCCAGTGACATAGAATACTGTTTACTACTTAAAATCTCTTGTTTTTGAATTTAGTGGCAGCGAAAAAGTAATTATATTAAGAGAACTAGTTAATGCACTGAGTAAAAAAAAGCATACCCATGTTGACACCCACCGACTCCAAAAGTAACGAATTTTAATAAAATAACATGACATGATGAACAGAGAAGCAGGGAACTTAGGAACATAGTGTTAATACACTCCGCTTCCATTAAGACACTTCAGTTCCCCACATTTGAGTGTTGAGTGATGGAACTCATCTCGATACTTTACCCCGTTACCAAAATGAGGAAATGATAATTTTAAATATTTCTTTTCTTCCACTAGGAATCAAACCCACAACTATTATTTTTTTTTTTTTTTATGGAAAAGACACGGCAAACGAGCATACGAGTCCCCTGATGGTAAGTGATCACCGTCGCCCACGGCCCCATGTAGCAC
>DWMZ01001900.1:0-15200 GCA_018249855.1 Eueides tales michaeli | reverse complement strand
TTATTTTTCTGCCTATTACTGTTAGATTGGTATCCCAACCACTCACACCTTTGTAAATCTAATATTGGCTGAAAATGCTTGGTCTTAAGCTATATGTTTGTGGATTATTGCGTAAATCTTCATATTGCTTCCAATTAAGATACCAAAACGGTTGTTTATCGACAGGATATGACTCTATTCTTTTTATAAGATCTACATCTCCTCTCGCTTCGATCGGTAACGGTCCGTAATGATCATTAGTAGAGGTTGTAGAAGATCTCACATCAGGGTAACCTATGGGCCGACGCCCCGCGTAAAAAGGCCTTTGTGCGTCTACCATAATATATAATAGAAGTATGAAAAATTTCATCAGCTTCACCATTACCTGAAATATAGTTGATATATACACTAACTTTTTTCAATATATCTTACATTTAAAATACAATATACATTTTTTTTCATTTTTTCCAGCTTCACGCTGCATCTCTCACATGGTAGGGTAGGCTTGGGAACTTAGTGATAAGACACTCCGTTTCCCACTTTCCATACAATAAACATATTTGTATAATTATGTCAACTTTTGACATTCAACAGTAATCACATTAAATATTCAGCTTCACGCTGTATCCCGCACATAGCAGGGTAAGCAGAGGGAACTTGGTAGCCTAGTCACTCCGTTCCACTTCCGTTCCGCACTTTCCACCGAATTTGAGGCATTGCGTGTTGAGTGGCGGAACTCAACGCCGCGCTTTTGCTTTATTACCAGAGCGAAGAAATGAATCATTAAATATTTAGATTATAAATATTAAATATTTCATTTCGTCGTGTGTGGATCGAATCTGTCGGTTACAGTCACACCGTTATGCCGCTGCGACACGACAGGCCTCAACCTATAAAGCGTATTAAGGTAATTTAATGCAAAAACTGTATATTTTACTTAACTTAGTTCATATGATTTTTTAATTTATTTATATCACAAATATCTACAATATAAGTAAATAATTTATTAAGAGTAAAAAATACATTTCAGAACGTATAGAAAATTGTAGTTCACAGAATAGCAAAAATCTATTTAGTATGTACATTATAAAAATATTGAAGTATGCAATACTTCAATATTTAAATAAGCCTGTCGTGACGCAGTGGCACAAGTGTGAGACTATAAATGCCATTGTGGATCCGAATTCCACTCGAAGATATGAAATAATAATTATTATTGTTTTATCGCTTTAGTAACGAGACACACGTAGTGGCTCAATAATTCAGCAGAGAGTGAAAAACGGAAATGTTATAATGGGAACGGAGTTACTTAACACTAGGTTCTCTAGTTCCCTCTGCCTACTCCGCTATGTGCGGAAAGCAAAGCAAAACAAGTGAAAGCAAGCTTGAAGCTGTAAAATAATGTAAGAGACCAAATTTTACCTTTTCCTGTGGAACGGTCTTTTTGAAATGATTAGTTGATATAAGCTACAATATACTGTGAAATTTTAACTTAAATAGATCTTGGAAAGATTACTGAACAAGCAATAAGTAAATTACAGAAGTGAAAGGTTATTTCTCCTATAAATAAAAATAACTACATAAATCTTTTCATACATAACTTCTATAAACACCGACGTAAAAACTTGCCGCCTTTACGATATGTGAATTTTGATTTCTTCGTTACTTTAACGTTTGGTAAAATTATTACAAAAATAATACTTCAATGTGCTCAATAGTAACATAACTTCTAATGTGGCAAAGGTTTATTTTTTTAGAAATTGTACTAAAATTAAAATTATTTATTTAAAAATAAATCATTACATTTTGAGTTCAAACTGCTAATTTTTATCATCAGGCATCATTCCAAACATAAACCTAATAGTCCAGTACAACTTAGAAATATAATAAAGCCTGAATGTGAGAAAATAAGGACTAAAATTAAAAGATTGAATTATTAAAGTGAACACAGAACTCGATACTCATATAGACTCACTTTTTTTTGTCGATAGAGGAGAGAATGACACATTAGTCAACATTCAACTTGCCTCTCATTTCCACGTGCATGTTTTTGATAGAACATTATATCAGCATATATTAAAACTCAACAAGTTTCAGTGGGATAGTTGTCTTGTTTTCAATATTCTGTGTCAGATATCTTAATATCGTTAGCACTTTATGTCTATGTGACTTAAAATCTGACATTTATAAGAGTTTTTCTTAGAGACCTATGTAGGTTTAATGTTAACCATCAGTCACACAGATTCGTTCTTTCGAACAAAGATTTTCCTCGGTGAAATTTTGATCGGCTTTGATATATATCAATAATTTGTATCATTTTTTTTGTTATTGATCGTAATTTTGACTTTTGTTTTAAATGTGGACAACTTCAAAAATCTATTATTGTTGTACATTCATTTATTTTTAGAGTACAAAATTTCATAAATTTTTAAAAATTCAGAAAAAATAAAAACAGTCTCTTCAGTTTCAAATGATATAACCGTATATATATTTTAAAAAAACCGATGAAATAGTATAATTTATAAAATTAACTAACTTTCGTTTGTGAGAATATGCACCCATTTTGTATGAAATCGATTAGAAATATAAAATTATAATGATTTTTCTTTAGAAATAGCTATAAGTTTCCACTTTTTGATTTATATTATAAGTCTTTATTTCATAATAAATTTTGTGTAGGTAAACGAAATGTATTTGGAGATCGACTAAGCGATAAATGTTTTTTTTCATTCCGTTGACTTAAAAGTTTGATTTTTTCTACGCTACTTTCCATTTACATTATTAATCATATTTCAGAATCGGAATACCTGAAATCTGGATCATCTAAGGTGTCGAGTTCTGTGTTCACTTTAATAAATTTTTTTTTAATTTTAGTCCTTATTTTCTCACATTCAGGCTTTATTATATTGGCAAATTAGTGTACTTCTAAGTTGTACTGGACTATTAGGTTTATGTTTGGATTGATGCCTGATGATAAAAATTAGCAGATTGAACTTAAAATGTAATGATTTATTTTTAAATAAATAAATAAATGAAATAAATAAATATTCTGTGTATTTTCGACGCGTCTATCTGTTGCCGCTATAAACAGCGAGCAAAAAAACACACTATTGAAGAGAGATTGTTGACAGACAGACAGACGGACACCGGGGCCATAATAAAAGCGGAACCGTTTTTACCCTAAAAATATTCTTTAAATAAATTCAGAAAATTAACCTTTTATATTTTTTTGTCGGAACTGTGATGTTTGTATATTCTATGATTAATTTGATTATACTATGTATAATGTTATAAGAGGCGATACAAAACGATTAAATTAGTTTCTTTGAATTCTTTAAGTGAGTATTATTATACCAATGTTACGGTATCCAAATCGGAAAAACAGTATAAAAATGACGCCACAATGGAATAGTCTGTACCTATAATACATCTGTAACCGATTAGTTTTAGTACATGGAAGATATATTTAGAAAATCTTATAGGAGACATTAGTGAATGTAATAGGGCCCAAAATAGTAATTTTTAAAATTTTCTTTTCAGTACGTTTGTGCTTTTATGTCTCATGGTTAGTGTGTTTGTACGCGCTAATCTTAAAAACGGCTAAGCAGATTTTAATGCAGCTACTTCTTTATTTTGGCAACCTTCCCTCAACATTTTGTGTTTATTTTATGTAAACTAGGAAAAGTTCGATAAAACTGCTACTAAATTTTTAATAATTTAGCTAAAATTTTAGTTTTCAATGTATTTGTCTTAAATTGTTTCAAAAGTGATAATGTTATTAGAACAAGTGTAATATACATGTTCAACAGCCATAGGCTACGATGCGTTCACATTCATTTCACAGTAATATACTAGCTACAGAAAAAGATGCCCGTTTAATTATTTCCGGAATATCTCCTAATGCGCACCAAATTTTAAAAACACAAAAATTTGAAATTAGCAAGCGGCAAGCACCAACAATCAATTACTTTACTTATTTAATTATTTATATACACTTTATTGTACATTACAAATGGAAATAAAAACTAATTATAATAGTAAATAAAAACATTTTTTGAAGCGCAAAAGGCAGTCTTATTGCTAATTTCTTCCAGACAACGTTTGGATCACAAAATATAAAAACAAAAATAAATAGTGGGTTGTGGAATTATACATACATACATATATAATACTATACATAAACATAATACATAGATAAATATAAAACAGTCAAATACATAACTTTATATAATATAGAAAAAAAATACTATAATATATAATATATATTGACATTCTTTACCTTCATTAACTAATTCTTAGTTTATAATGATTAATTTCTTAAATTAAAATGTACATAGCGCGAGTGCCTTAATGATTTTTTTTTAAATGTAATGTTTAACTAATTATTTTTTTACCGCTACTGTTATTTTTTGACTAAATTTTATATATTGCTAAAGATTCCTTTTGATTAATCTGGTAATGACACTACCCGAAGTTACCTTATTTTTGTACATATGACAAATGTTAATAATAGTTCCTCTAAACTGCATTTCTCTATTTACGAATATTTTTTATAGACTGCCAAAAAGCGCTCTCATCGAAAATGCTTTGAAAACACTCTCCTCTAAAACAAATTCCAAGTCCTTGATGAAAAAAATATAGCTATTAGACTAATCTACATATTAATAAATAAATATTGACTTTTACTGTGTAACAGTGTTAATCCACACTTAAGAAAAATCATACTTATTCAGAAAAGGTATAAAAAATTTAACGTGGTGAGATTTGAGCCCGCACCTCTTGGAGTCTACCCAAGCGTGGGCAGAGACCAATAAGCAATATGCTACGTCGAATTTCTTATATGATTTTGTTACAACTTATTTATGTTGTATCTTATTTATTTTGTAACTTATTTATCTTTGTACGTAAAAATCTTATTTACAAATTTCCGTTACCCAAAGACAATTCCTAAGAATTATTTTTTTGGCAAGAGAACATGCTGTTAATAAATATATTTACTGATTTAAAGAAAAGTTAATCTTTGAGGCCTATCTTGGCGCAGGGGCACAACTGTACAGGCGACAGGTTTTGGGTTTGATCACCACTCGAGGAAATGAAATATTTGATATTGATATTTAAATATTTAATGTCCTCATTTTTTCGCTTTGGTAAAAAGCCGCCACGCAACACGGAGTGTCTTAACGCAAAATTTCCAAATTCCCTCTGCCTATCCTACCAAGTGTGGGATACCACGTGAAGCTTAAAGTTTTAATTCGCACTTAAGAAAGAAAAATACAAACGAGGTAGCAGAAATTTGTAAAATTTTTAAAACAATTATAACAGGAGGCTAAAATAATAGAAAAAATATTAATGTTCAAAATAATTTTATTCAACAAGTAGCATATTAGATATCTAGATATGTATAAAAAATAAAAATAATTTTCTTAAAAATAGGTTTCTTTAATAAGTATATGGGAAAGCCTGAAAAAACAAGAAGAATTTTTATATACTGGAGTCAAACAATAACAAGTTACACTGGACTAAATTAGGAATACAAAAAAGAAAATGCCTATCTAAGTCACCTGCGATTCGCAGATGACCTATAATTTTTTAATCTCAATAAAAATATTTTTTAGAATAGTAGTAAAATAGTATTTTTTGTATGGCACTTCCAATTATATTTAAAAGTATATTAAATGCATTAATCGCTTATATCATTGTCTTTGGCAAGTATGTAGCTTATTCTGTGTAAGCTAAGGCGTTTTATTAAACAAAGTTATTGTCAACAAAAACGCTTGGTCTCCATGGATAACTTTGAGGATTTCTTCTTAAAGCTTCGTATTGCCTCCAATTCAGATACCAGAAAGGTTGGCTATCGACTGGCATGGCTTTTACCCTGTTTATAAAATTAACATCTCCTCGAGCCTCTATAGGAGTATCTACATTTCTGCTGAATCTGTTCGTCAATACGTCATTTGATATAACGGAAGGATATCCAATTGCCCTAAAGCCAGCGTAAGAAGGCCTTTGTGCTCCAACAATGTACACTAGTAAAAGTAGTACTGCGATTTTGTATATTGCCATTTTATCTGAAAGAATATAATATAATATATTAATAAATGCCAAAATAATACATCGTTGTTTTTACTCAATACTCTTAGCTTTATTAATATTATAAATATAAATTAGAAAAGACACAATATTTTCACGGGCCTTTGAAAAGTTTAAAGTCAAATTATTATTTTAAATATGTATTACTATAAACTTTATTCACCTTTATTCCAAAGAATATTAATTGTTATGTGAGTTGGAGATGGCTCGTCACTGTGAAGGACTCCGTTATTGTGAATTGAGTACGCGACGGACCGTATAAATATAGTAAACGCTCACCTTATAGGTATGTCGTTGCGTTACTACGTCATAGCATTGAAGAGCTACAAATGATTTAGAAATGGTCATTTGCTGAAAGTAACAATCATTCTAATAATAAATTTGTCATCATTATATTATTATAAAAATTAAATTTATTTTTATAATTAGCAATCATAAGTGAGAACTAAGCATTTAGTTTAATAATTTAATCTTTTTTTACAAAATGTACATATATATGAATATAAAAAAATGTTGTTTTTGTACAATATGAAAATACAGATTTAGAAGAAAAAGTAAAGTAGAAGGTACCTGTTAAAACTCTGAATACTTTCATAAAAGTAGTTATTTATAAAAACGATTTTACATTTATTTCTACTTATTACATTTTTATAATGATTAACACAAAAATGTAATAAAAGGATAATTAATAATAAATAATAATGTGTATTTAAGTGTTACATAATTAAAAAAGGGAAACCATTTTAACACGACTTATATTAACAAACGCTAAAAGCTACACTTTTTGTACTTTCTATTCATTCTAAGTACACGCAAAATCCCACTGACGCGTCATTTCTTGCCGATGACGTTACAATCCTGTCTTACGATTACTAACCTTTTAAAAGAGCAAAGGATTGAGCTTTTCTTTGACGTCAGTGGGACTTACTACTACTTTTTAAAAACTAATTAAACTTGGATTTTTAGAGTAGGGTTGAGAGCAAAACCTTTAAGCTGTAGAGAATCTTGTGTACATACTTTTCTTATTTAAATGAGGATTATGTAATGACTCATATGCAATACTACTTGGATAAATGTGTTTTCCAATGTTTCTTAGGATGACAATAATTTAATTGCGCATTAAAACATTTGTAAGGACAATAATTATATTATTTTTTTAATGTAATATTATATAATATTAAAGATATTTAGATCTAAGTAGAGTCAACTTAAGAAAGCACCTCTTCAGGACAGGCAAGGAACTTATCTCTGTGTCCGTGAGCACTGCAAAAGTTTTCTGTAACGACTTAATAACTTTGTTGGCAACATTTAATATTTTAATTTCTCCGTCCTGGTAAGGAGACAAAGCGCGGCGTTGAGTCACTCAACACGCAATGCCTCAAATTCGGCAAAAAGTGGAGAATGAAAGGGAGTGTCTTAACATTAGGTTCCCAAGTTCCATCTGCCTAAGCCCATCCAATTCACGATGCAGTTTAAAGCTGAAAAAGAAAGACAAAATAATAATCTATATAATAACAAACAATTTTTTGAATTTTTGTTTGTCGTTTCGTCTGTTCGTCTGTTTATACCAGCACTTCTTCTAAGCTACTGGACAAATTTTAATGATTTTTCTTCTTTGTTGATTTTTTGAACAAAGAAGAAAAATCATTAAAATTTGTCCAGTTTTTCTTCTTTGTTGATTTTTTGTCGTTGTATATCTATTTGGTCAGGGCAGGACTTAGGCTATATTTGATTTCGAATACTTCCACACCTGATAAAGAGCAGTAGGGGTCCATATAAACTATAAGAAATAATTAAATATGTCCATAATTAAAGTTGTAGAAGATGATGAATATTTTACAATGGCATATTAAAATTGAAGATCTGGAATATATGATGAACAATTTTAACAGTCCACCTAAACTATAAGAAATATTGAGATGCTGTCATAACAAAAAATATTGAGCGTGGTAAACATTTTGCATTGACATATTAAAATTGAAGATCTGGAACATCTCATGAACAATCATACCGGTCCAGCTAAAGTATAAGCCTAATATATGTTTACCCTAACACCGATGCTTCTCTTTGTTTGACCTATATATGATTAACAGTTTATCATATATAGGTCAAACAACGAGAAGCATCGGTGTTAGGGTGAAGGAATACAATGTCGGATGTCAACAATGGGCTTGTATCAAAGTCAGCTGTGTGTGAGCATACAGCGGACAAACACAACCATTACATCAGGTTTGATAAACCCCATATACTCTCTAGGGAGAATAAACATATAGAAACGGTGTATGTTATACGTTAAAAAGTTTATGTAATCGCTTACATTTTTTTAAATCTTTATGAAAAACATAAAAAACATAAAAAGAGTAAAAATAATATAAAAAGCCTTAGCTGAAGTTCTTTAATATAATGGGTAATTTAGATATTTTTTACTGTGTTAAATTAGTAAAAAAGGGTTTTTATTGTTTCATTCAAACGGATTAATCGTGTATTTTTAAACATTTCTTCCGATGAGTTCAGAATAATCTACTTAAATTCGTTTCATTTAAAACGAGTATCAATCGTGAAAATCAAAGATTTTATAAGTAGAAAAAAATGTTAGTATATTAAATGTTGTAACGAAAAAAAAGTAAGTCATAAAAAATTGTAATAGAACACGACAAACGTAAACGACGCATCCTACGCAAAATGGAAAGGCCGCCATATTATGATCATTTTCATGCGTATAAAGATTCGTAATTAGTACCACTTTTGACTCGAAGGCGTCAAAATCTATGAGTTGAATATAAAATATTAGTTGTAAGTGAACTAAAAGCGATGTTAGAATGCTGCTCTTTGCAGAGGATACACAGTGCATCCTAATAATGGGGAATGATACTATTTGGGCGTGGATCAATTTTATTTCCTTTTTAAAAACTATTGATACACTATCAATAGTTTTAAAAAAGGAAATAAGTACTAACTTATTTCCTGGACCACCACGCCCTATTAATTGAAGTATGTACACTACAGCACATCCTTTATTTCAAGAAACTTGCGGGGCACTTTAGCTACTTGAAGACTATATCCGCTGGGGCCACAGTCTTAAGATATCTTGACTCAGGGGCAGTCCCAGTAGCTTATCGCAGTTATTTGCTATAAATTTACTAACATTATAGTATTTTATGTCATTTCAAATCCTTCAAGATTGTAAGAAAAGAACAAAATATTTTTATCAGAAGATTTTTACATACTTCTAGGCGTAATGCGAAAGTCAATATCAGTTAACAGATAAAAGAGCAATTAATAGTCTCCTTTGTTCTATACAGGTTATTGTATTTGCGATAGTAGGCTATTCTCTTACTGACTACGGTATACCTGTACCCTTAGCACCGTCTTAACGGGTTGACTACTATATTTAATGAGAGTGCATCCAAATTTAGAACGGAACAAAAACAAATATTTATTTAGGTGGCCCAAAGCGCCTTAAGTAACGAAAGAAAGCTATTTTTCTTAGATGCTCCAGCAGGCACTGGAAAAACCTATCTGACAAGGGCAATTCTAGCTGGAATGCGACGACAAAAGATAAACTGCTCTCACAGTGGTATCTTCAGGTATTGCTGCCACATTAAATACTGGCAGAAAAACGGCACACAAAATGTTTAAGATCCCAATCGATTTGAACAGGACAAAATACCAACACGAAAAAAAAACAGTAAAAAAGTCGTGTCTCTACATTGAATCTATTAAAGAAAACACAATGCTTAAAATAACTAAAAGAACACGAATCTACTTTTAAAATTTTGTCTGTTTGTCTGACACACAAACACATTAACATTTGTGTGTTTGTGTGTATGTCTGTTTGTCCGTGTGTGCGTTTGTCCGTGTGTACGTTTGTCCAATTGTCCGTTTGTCCGTTTGTCCGATTGTCCGTTTGTCCGTTTGACTATTTGTCTGTTTGTACGAGCATATCTTTTAAACTACAGGACCGATTTCAATGATTTTATTGTTAATATATAGCTATTTGGTCTAGACAATACATAGGCCATATTTGACTTCGAATACTTCCACACTTGATGCAGAACATCAGGGGTCCAAATGAATATAAGAAATAAATAATACATTCATACATAATGAAGATTTGGAACATCTGATAAGCAACAACTATAATAGTCTAGCTAAACTATAAGAAATAATAAAATGTTCACTTAACAAATATTATTGAGCGTGGTGAGCATTTTGCATTGAAATATTAAAATCAAACATCTGGAAAAACTCATAAACAATCATAACGGTCCAGCTAAAGTATTAGAAATAATGAAATGCTGACTTAGCAAGTGCTACTTAGAGTAGTGAGCATTTTGCATTGATATATTGAAATCGAAGATCTGGCACATCTCATGAACAATTTTAACGGTGAAGCTAAACTATAAGAAATAATGAAATTATGTTATAACAAAAGTTAAGCGTGATGAGCATTTTACATTTACATATTAAAAACGAAAATATGGAATATCCCATAAAAAATCATTACAGCCTAGCCTAGGGGCCAACTTCTTTTTCAAGACAAATATTTAGAAAGGTCCAAAGCGCCAAAGAAAACTGTTTTCCTTAGATGCCGCAGGAGGTGGTAAATAGATTCAATGTAGAGACACGACTATTTTAATGCTTTTTTTTAATGTTGGTGTTTTTGTTATATTCAAATCGATTGAAATTTTAAACAAGTAATGTGGCAGCCATAGCTGAATATGTCACTGCGAGAGCAATTTCTCTTTTGTCGTCGCAATTCAGATAGAATTCTATTGTCAGATAGGTTTTTCCATTGCATCCTGGAGCATCTAAGAACAGCTTTCCTTAGTTACTTAAGGCGCTTTGGACCACCTGATTAAATATTTGTCTTTGTATCTTTATAAATTTGGATGCGCTCTCATTAACTATAATAGTCAACCAGTTAAGACGGTGATAAGGTGCTAAATGTTAGTAACATAATAAATGGCAAATAACTGCCGTAAACTACTGGGGCTGTGACTGAGGCAAGATTCCTCAAGATTGTGGCCCCAGTGGATATAGTCTTCAAGTAGCCAAAGTGCCCGACAAGTTGCTTGAAATAAAGGATTTTCTACACTACCAATAGTTTTTTTAAAAAGAAACAGAATGTGATCCTGCCCAAACAGTATCATTCCCCACTAGGATGCACTGTGTATCCTCTACAAAGAGCAGCATCTGACCAAACCATTTTTTTCTTCTAAGACCGTTTTTTGTTCACTTATAACTAATATTTTATATGCAACTCATAGATTTTGACGCCTCTGAGTCAAAAGTTGTACTAATTACGAATCTTTATATGCTTAAAAATAACCACAATATGGCGGTTTTTTAACATTATTTTTACTTTTTCAATTTAATTTAAATTACTCCATCACAATAAACAACTTTACATAAGCCAAAATTTTTCTATTAGTTCTTTTATTATTTTTTATTACCATGCACGCTTTTTTCGTAAAAATATTTAATGTGCATATACCCTATTTCTACTATTTTAATATAGCAATTTATGTTCATTGAATATTCCATATTTCCGTTTTTAATATGTCAATGTAAAATGCTCATCAAACTTGATTAATTTTATTAAAACATTATTTCATTATTTCTAGTACTTTAGCTGGACTGTTTTGGTTATTCATGAGATGTTTCAGATCTTAGATTTTAATATGCCAATGCAAAAAACTCACCACGCTTAATACCATTTGTTAAGACAGTATTTCCTTATTTCTTATACTTTAGCTGGACCGTAACTATTATTCATGAGATGATCTAAATCTTTGATTGCAATATGCCAACGCAAAACGCTCACCACGCTCAATAACTTTTGTTAAGACAGCATTTCAATATTTCTTATAGTTTAGCTGGACGTTTATGATTATTCATGAGATGTTCCAGATCTTAGATATTAATATGTTAATGCAAAATGCTCACCACGCTTAATAACATCTGTAAAGACAGCATTTCATTATTTATTATACTTTAGCTGGACCGTTATAATTATTCACGAGATGTTCAAGATCTTCGATTTCAATATGTCAATGCAAAATGCTCACCACCTTAAATAATATTTGTTAAGACAGCATTTAATTATTTCTTATACTTTAGATGGACCGTTATGATTGTTCATGAGATGTTCCAGATGTTTAATTTTAAAATGTCAATGCAAAATGTTCATAACGTTCAGTAACTTTTGTTAAGACAGCATCTCAATATTTCTTATAGTTTAGCTGGACTGTTAAGATTGTTCATCAGATATTCTAGATGTTCAATTTTATTATACCATCGTAAAATACTCATTATTTTTAACAATTTTTGTTATGGACATATTAAATTATTTCTAATTTTTCTGGACCCCTACAGTTCTTCATCAGGTATGAAAATATTCGAAAGTAAATATAGCCGAAAATTCGAAATTAAATAAAGCCAAAAATTTAAAAAATTGTAGATTCGTGTTCTATTAGTTATTTTAAGCGCCCCTACATTATTTTTCATAAATAGATTCAATGTACAGACATGATTTTTTTACTGTTTTATTATAGTACAGATAAGTAGTGATGTATAATTTCAAAGATCTCAGAACCACCCTTTACCAAAGCGGCTCTGAATGATGTATAACGTTGGAGAAAGTATGGACTTATGGAATATTGTACTAGTGTACATATTATTCTATGATGATGATGTTGAATGCATATTTTTCGGTAAAATACGAAATAATATGTATGTATATGATACATCCGGAATTATATAAAACTAAAGGATTTTATAAAACTAAATATTATTCTATGATGATGATGTTGAATGGATATTTTTTGGTAAAATACGAAATAATATGTATGTATATGATACATCCAGAATTATATAAAACTAAAGGATTTTATAAAACTAAATATTATTCTATGATGATGATGTTGAATGGATATTTTTCGGTAAAATACGAAATAATATGTATGTATATGATACATCCAGAATTATATAAAACTAAAGGATTTTATAAAACTAAATATTATTCTATGATGATGATGATGTTGAATGGATATTTTTCGGTAAAATACGAAATAATATGTATGTATATGATACATCCAGAATTATATAAAACTAAAGGATTTTATAAAACTAAATATTATTCTATGATGAAGATGTGGAATGCATATTTTTCGGTAAAATACGAAATAATATGTATGTATATGATTCATCCAGAATTTTATAAAACTAAAGGTAGTTTTAATCGAGGTTTTATATGAAAATTAAATCTTTAGATTATATTTGTGGTTTTCTGTTTAGACTTTATAATAAAATTATGTTTTTTATCATAATCATATTTTAAATTAAATCAGTAGTGTAAATATAGCATATGAAGACAAACTAAGTAAATGGCTTAGAAAGTACTAGGTAATCTAAGAATTTTATAAAGATGAGATAATTTCCGGGCATTAATAGCATTGGAATAGAACTAGGCTTTGTTTTAAAAATAAAGCTAATGAGAAAACTTTGATTAATAATATTTTGCTAAACTAGAAAATATAAATATAATATATAATATATTAATGTACCTGCCAATATAGCTTAATGTAATTAAATAAGAATACTATACATTATTTTAACAAACATATTTTATAAATCTTTTTATTTTATTTGTACAATATGCACCATTACATTTATAAATTGTGCTTATACATTAGGTATGGCAATTCCTAAACTGGATCTATCTTTATATGTATAATATTTTACACTCATCTTATTATCTTATAACTATTCTAAAATTTTTGTAAGCTTTACCACATGTGAATTGGACAGATGTTTTATTATAAATTTATGAAAATATACATTTAATGCACATATACCTCTTTTTACTGTTTAACATAAATGAATATGAATATAGTGATGAAATTGTATTTAGTGTTAATTTGTTCAATTATGGTTGGCAGCTGCACGCGTCAGTTGTCTAATATATTTTTGGTGATGATTGCTGCTTAGAGCTTATATTGGTCTTGGAGTAATTGATGTTATAGTTACAGAAACCAGCTTTCTGAGCTTTTCCTGGAACAATTCCTATATTAAATGAAAAGTTTCCTTGAAAATTGTCTCATTGTATGACAATGACTAAATGTATCAGATAATGCTATCTTGTGCATTATGATTTTTTATGAGGAATTGTGATATTAATAATATACTTATAAACACACACAACATATCATTTTATTTTTTTACTTAATTTTTTACCTTTACTCTGTATCCTGCACATAGTACTTAGGAACCTAGAGTTAAGCTCTCCACTTTATACCTAAATTGATGCATTGCATGTTGAATGGCGTAACTCAACGCTGCGCTTTATCCTTTTGTCAGAGCGAAGAAATGAAAACATCAAATCTTTAATTAAATATTAATATTTCACTTCCTCGAGTGGAGACAGAACCCATATACATACCCACCGGATGCGTTTACAATCAAACGCTTGTGCGCCTGGGCCACGGCCGGCCCCAACTATTTTTAATACTCTTTCTTGGGTGATCATAGGGATAAAATAAATTTTCATCTATAAAATATGCCATGTGTTATTTGTATAAAAAAATATACAAATAATTTTGTAACTTCCATAGCATTTTAATATTTATCCTTACTATATAGTATGCAAATCCCATTAAAAACTTAAATATAAAGTAAGGAGCAAGTTAAATGATAATTTTGTTCTTGACTTCACCGATAAAAAAGTAAAAAGGTCTCCGATTTTTTATTTTTAAATAAATAATTAAATAGTTAGATTAAATAGTTTACATATTACAAAAGTTACAAAATAGATTGAAATGTGCGCGTATCATGACATAATGAGTCATCACCAAGTGACTAATATTGTTTTTCAGTATATTGGCGTAAATGCATATATACAATTACACATATTATAATACCGTACGTCCGAGAATTTTCTATTTCACAATTTTAAAAAGTTGTGAATAGGCGCATCCCACCAGAATGGAGCGTTTTAACACCAGGTTCCCAAATTCCCTCTGCCGATACAGGGGGAATAAATATACGAGTATAAATAAGTTTTATAACAATTTATATTTTATCGAATTAAATATTTTAAATTGACATAACTTTTTTATTTATTAACCGAT
>DWMZ01001899.1:0-15201 GCA_018249855.1 Eueides tales michaeli | reverse complement strand
TCTTTATAAATGAGTGACAAAAGCATTGTTGTCTTTTCTTTTTCATTCGCATAAATCAGTTCCGCGTCGGCGTCTTGTAAGAGGATGCCGTGTTGAGCACGTGCCGATGAATTATTGTGTTATTTTGAATGAAATAACTTTTTTAAGGAGGCCTGTTTTAGCGCAACAGCTCAGGCGATAGGTTGTGGATTCGATCCCCAAGCGCAGAAAGGCGGAGAAAGGCGGAAAGTGGAGAGTGGAATGTAGTGTCCTTATATTAGGCTCACCAAGTTCCCTCTGCCTACACATAAACATACTTCATCCTATATTTACAACTAGTCAGGCCTAAAATATGAAAATACAAGCTAGATATCAACAGCGTCTAATAATTTAGTTTCACCAAATTATAATGTTCATTACGTAATTAACGAAGTACGTGTATATTGTAAATTATAGCTAATTCGATATAACGGTGAGTTAGTGGAGTTAAACCCACAATTGTGTTAAAATTTGCTAAGCGTATTGTAGGTAATGAGAGTTTGGTGCTTTTAGATTATTACTTAATAACACTTTAGCGGTTACAGTTATATAATCGAAGGTATTATAATAACTGCAAATAATGAATTTATAATTTCTAACAACTCATGTATCGCCACGTCAAGCTGAATCAAAATATCCTTATTATATTTTTTTTAAATGAAACACTTTTAAACGGATTAATCGCGTATATTGAGTTTTAAACATTTTTGGAAACCCGACGTTTCGAACACTTTACAGTAGTCCGTGGTCACGGGTAGAACACGGACTACTGTAAAGTGTTCGAAACGTCGGGTTTCCAAAAATGTTTATAAGTCAATATACGCATTTAATCCGTTTAAAATTGTTTCAATTAAAATGTGTAACAATCGCGAAAATCAAAGATACTATCCTTATTATTAACATCAGCCACTCGACGTAACGCCTCAAGTTAAGTGGAAAGTGAGGAACTGAAATGTCTCAATGGGAACGTAGAGTCTCAACATTAGGTTTCTGAGTTCCCTCTGTGTATAATTCCGTGTACAACGTACTGCGTTAAAAACTGAATAATAATAATAATTTTATTAAAGTGCAAGTTCAAATTTTTTAAAGTTAATGCAGTTAATTTAATTACGATTATTTATCAATCTCTAGGGACGATTATAATTGCATTATTTTTAACTATTCGCTCTATTGAGACAGTTCGTGGCGTTGAGCTCCGCACAACAACACAACTCAGAAAGTGAACAACATGTATTCCTTTCATAAGGTTATCCTAGAGTCAAGTAAAAAAAAATATATAAGAAATATATTAATTTTAATTGAATTTATAAGTGATATATTAGTTCCAAGGCGCCGCAGTGTAGAGTTTCACCATTCAACAGGCAATACCTCAAATTCAGCGGAAGACCAGTCATACCAGGGTACCCAGTTCCCTCTACCTATACTGCCTGTGCGAAATACACTGAGAAACAGAAAAAAAAACTTTTATATGCATTTCAATATCTAAGATTCTACAGATGTCATAGTACAATAGTCTGTCCATGTATTGTGTTCACTATTATGTACACAGTCTATCCGTTTATCGGTTTAGTTCAGTTGTGTTCTTAGGCACAAACAAATAATGTACAAGAAACATTGTAATACTTTACTTGCCAAATAGCTTCACTTTAGAGCAAGCATAGGGAATTTGGGAACATAATGTTCCTAAAACGACGGTTTTGGTTATCACTTTCTGCCAAATTTGAGGCATTGCTTTTTAATTGGCGGTACTCAATCATGCGCTTTGCCACGTTGCCAGAGTGAAGAATTGAAGATATACAATATGTTATTTACTTGAGTGGGGATCAAACCCACAACCTGTCGCATTTACAATCGCACTCCTGTTCCTCTGCGCCACGACAGGCTTCTATAATAAAATGTTCTTTACATTTTATACATTTCCTCACAAAATCTACCGTAGGCAGTAAATGTAAGAAAAAAAATTCTGCCTATATATACTCTGCCTATTTTCTGTACTTTCCATATACGATATATCGAAACTTAACGTTGCGTTTCGCAAACAATATCAGGAAGTTGTTCCTTGTTACATGCCTTTGTGATAACGGTGGAAATAATAAGCTTTCTAGCTTTAGTATATCCAGTAGTTCCTAAGATTAACGAGCGAAATACGAGGCACCAGAAAAAACGACAACAATATCTCATATATAAGCTGGGAATTTTTTTAATATTGTCATTTTTTTTATTTTTTCAATAAAATATTAATTTAGTATGATATCACAGAGCCATCTAACTGGACGGTCTCGGGGGTCTCTTACTGCTACTTATCAAGGTAATTACTCTCTTCCTCAAAGCGCATTAAACGTTACAAAAGATGTAATAATTTAATACTAGAAACACATTTCAATAGGCGTGGTGGTTGTGGGCTCCATTCCCATAAAGAGCAAAAAATAGGAGGATTTATTTATTTAATACATTTGGTAAGTCAAAAACCGGTCAGGCTATTCGTAGCGTAGGGGCGTAGCATACGACAGTATACAATTATAATACAGTATGACAATTTAAGTTAAGTAAACGACAAGTTGTGAGATCGAATTCCACTCGAGGAAATTATAAATTTAATATTTTCATTTTTCTCGTTCTGGTATCGAGGCAAAGCGCGGCGTTGAACTCCGCCACTCTACAAGCAAAGTCTCAAATTCGAAATAAGTGAGGAACGGAAGTGTCTGAACGTTTTGTTGTGTCTCGAGTGGAATTAGGAAAACGTAGTGTCTTGCTACTGAGCTCCTTATGTCTGCTACGTATAAAAAATGTAAAGCTAACAAAATGTATACGTTTATATGTAGATAAGCACGTATTATATTTTTTTTATACAATCACGGCGGCACATATTGTTTTATCTTTTGTTCCCGAGGGATTTTTCCTCTAAATGAATATAAATTAAATGCAAGAGATACGCGGTCATGACATATAATTTTCTTTTTCTAGAAAATAAGCTGAGATTGTAATATATAATGTAATATCACAAATTACATTTGAAATGAGCAAAATTTAGATTTAAACAATACCAAAAATAATTTTTAAAAAATAGATTTTTATCAAACATAGCTAAGAACCCGCGTTATGAACAAATTTTTCGATTAAAAAAACCGCACATAAATCGGTTCACTCATTCACAAGCTACGATGCCAGAGACAGACATACAGACACCACAGGTTTCTTTGATTGATTTGAAAGCTCTTCCTCAACTTATAAGCTCTCCCTCATACCGGTGGTTTTGTGGAATAAAAATTAGACTAGCAGTTTAAAAGTTAAAAATATTTGGCCAAGCCGATGTAGTGATTTTCTGCACCGGGGATTTTTAAAACTTAAAATTTTATTAAAATTTTTCTTTAATGTAATCATTCTTATTTGATCGTGGTACAGTCTGATAGCGTGTGATTATAAATACAACGATTCTGATCCAAGAAATATAACGATATATATTTTTATTTCTTGGTTTTGAACGCAACATGGCGTTGATTTAAAAATGTGTGTGTGTGTGTGTGTGTGCACATGGCAAGGTAGACAAAGGGCACTTGGGAACCTAATGTTAAGACTGTCGTATCACTTCCATAGTATTTGAGGCATTGCGTGTTGAGTTGCGGCACTCAAGGCCGCATTTTGACTTATTATCAAAGGGACGAATTGAGAATATGAAATATTTAATTTGAAAACATTGAATATGTTATTTCCTTGAGAGGGGATCGAAACCACAACCCGTCGTTAACAGTCACACGCTTGTACCTGCGTCACGACACTCGACTTGTCATTACAAGCCGAGTGTCGTGACTTGGTAATTAAGACGATACGGAGCGTCTAAAATTACCACTTTTACCTGCCCTAAGAATGAAACAGTTAAAGAATCATTTAACCAAATTTCTCCAAAAAAAGCCCCAAATGGGAATCAAACCAACAGTCATAGTATTATAATTCAGACGTTGTTCTATAAAAGGTGTAGTATTGAGCTACATAAGAAGTAAGTAATTGCGTACCAGCGCGGGCTGATATCAACATAATCTGATTTTGATGAATGACACGTCACACCGCCGCGTCATGGTGTTCTATCCACATACAAAATTGATGACCATGATATTTGAAATTTACATGGCAATGGTAGTTTGTTAATTATAAAATAAAATGAAATAATAATAATATTTGATATTTTAAAATACCCCCCAGCCCAAATTTTTTTTATAAAATATACCTAAGAATCACAGCAATTAATACTTCGTTGGTGTGCTTAGAACTTCGTACCCAAATCGGTTTATTCATTCTGGAGCTACAGTTCCATATACACACTGACCGAGAGACAGGTCTAAGGCAGACTAGCTTACCAAGGCTTCCTTACTTATGCAATTATTTTATATGGAGTGAACCACAACTATAAGTATGTAATACCTTTATTTATACTGCAACTTTTCAATTGTAGTCAAATTTCATAACTTAATATGAAACGAACTACAAGTTTAAGCTTGTAAAGTTTTTGTTTTGCATTGAGTTACTGTAGAGGTGGTTATTTGATATTAATTTAAGCTTGATATCTCATTACAATTTAAATCACCTTATAAAACCCTATAAGAGTTCCGTTCAGTTCCAATTAAATCCTATAAGCGTTCGGTCTTACCCTTTAAAGTAGGGAACCGCTTGGTTTTATTTTTCCCGCACATACGGCAGGACAGGATATTTTGGGAACCCAGTGTTAAACACTGCGTCCAGATGTGCCAGAAACTAGCGCTACTGTCTATACTATAGACATATAAAGATCATAAAACAGTCAAGAGTCCACTTTATAAATAACTTAATATCTATTTTAATCAATCAACGTGTGTCAAATTTTGCTGAATTAATAACGAAAATTCTCTTACAATTTGATTATTTTGATCGAGTGGCGAAGTTCCAATTAAATTGGATCTGCAAATTTGCATTAAGCATATTGATTAATGTGAACCCCGTGGTTTATAAACGATGTTATAGAAAAAAATTAAAATTGGTCAATTTTATTTGCGGCTCAATTGTGACATGTTCTAAAAATATTTTGTTTTATCAAGACAATGTAAAGATTTTTAATGGTAATGTTCTTTGTCTGGGAGAAACTTGAAACGCTTCTGTGTTGTAGGTGACCCAAGATCTAAATATCTCATAATAATTTCAGCTTTATATCTCAATGCGATTTCGAGATAAATGGTCTTGATAGACCGAAAAACGTACAACAGAGTGATTCTATAAGGATTCTGTTTTTGTTTTTGGATTATGGAACCATATAATAATATTAATATCATTTGGACACTCAATATGCAATAGATTACAATTTGTCGAAAGTGACACTGTGGGAAGTGTCTTCATGGGAACAAAATATCTTAAAACTAGGTTCTCATGTTCCCTCTGCCTATCCTGCAATGTGCAGGATACAGCGTGACGCTATAAATAAATTATTTTCGCTACATTTATATTTACCTCCGGTAGAAACCAAATCAGATCATTCGTAAACAATAGTACCTATATTTTATACTCTATTAAAATATTGACGTTATTATCCATTCCTCGTTCAAACAATGTTTATATTTAAAATATTCAGCAAGCTTTCTACAAGACGTATAAAAGTAAAATCCCTAGAACTCTTTAGAATAACGCCGGGTGCTTAAAGGTGACGCTCCACCGCAACACGCTGCTACTAAGATATTGTTGGCTATTTATTTGTAATACAATTTATAAAATAGGTAATATTCGTTTATAAAATTTGTTGCAAACATATAAATCAAACATTTTTTACATTTTTTCCACACTTGGAATAGAAAAACACTCAGAATTTGATTTTTATTTTAATTTTCAGCTTCACGCCATATGACAGGCTAAGCAAAGGTAACTTAGGAACCTAACATTAAGTAACTCCGTTCCGCTCCCTACTATCCCCTGAACTTGAGGCATTGCGTGTGATTTGATGGAAATCAACGCCAGGACAGTGTTCATACATCATGTTACGTTAAAAGTTTAATACGTTTTCTGAACAAATATTCAAATCAAATACTGATCAAACCCAACTATTTCGCAATCATAAATAACAAACTAAAAGCCACGTTTTTCTTAAAATAGGTGTAAATACATAAATTAAAATTTTAACTTCCAAGCTCCAACATTACAGTATATTTGAACATCATATGGATAAGAACTTTAAACCTTTGACTCAACTGCCTTTGTGTCTCATAATGACATTTACTCGTTTTGTCCTCTGAGGCAGAGCAACTATTCACTTTTATGTACTGGCCGGTCAAAAGAAATACAAATACATCATTTTCTGTGAACATTGGTGAGGTTAGCTACCTAGTCACACTGCCACAGACAAACAGGTCAGACATCCCCCAAAAATGGGATTCGAACCTGCAACTATATTAAACACACTTCAACAACTAAGCTATAACCTATTATCGATATAAGCTACAAACCCTTTCACAAAATAAACACAATTCTTGGATATTAGAACGTCTCAACAAACAATTAACGTTCCATTTCTTTAATTTGATATCTCTATTTACGTAACAGTTATTAGGAAACGATTTGCGAATTTAATTTGAGAATCTTACGATTTTACACTGATTGATTTAAACTGATTAATTCTCTCTAGCCTTACGATGTATAGCTAAGTAAGGCCTATTGTGATGGTGTATCGACAGGTGTTACGTTCGATCCCCGCTTGAGGGAATAAAATTTTAATATTTTTATATTAAAAATTCAATTTTTTAATTTCTTCGCTCTGGTAACAAGCCAAGGCGCGGCGTTGAGTTTCACAAAACGCAATGCCTCAAATTCGGCGGAAAACGGGGCGTTCCCCGTTTTTAGACACTCCGTTCCGTTGAACGGAGTGTCTAAACACTAGGAACCCAATTTAATTCTGCGTACCCCGCATGGACTGAGCGTGGATCTGACGGTATAGCGAGATTAAGGGACGTATACTTCCTTAATCTGTCACTGCACATAGCAAGGTACATTAAAGGAACTTACAAAGCGAGTGCAAGGACACTTGGTTCCCCACTTTCCGCCAAATTCTGAATGCATTGCTTGTTGACTGGTATGCTATTAATGGTCTCAAATAACAAGTTATAGATCCGGATAATATATATTTATTAAATATATATATTCAAAATGTAACATTTTTAGATTTAAGATTAAATATAGAACTTATACAAAAAGCCTGATCATTAACATCTGTTATATTAATCTGCCACTAAACTTGTAAAATCTCGAATTGAATAGAAACTGGGAAATGCATTTTTTAGTACTTGTCATGTACTTACGACAAACGCACTAAAATAAAAAAAAAACCAGTTAAGTGCGAGTCGAATTCGCCTATCGTACCAAATTGGTTCCATATAGTTGTACTTCCATAACATTTATAAAAGTTGACAAATTTAATTTTGCACTCAATTTATATGAAATTGAAATTAAAAATATATGTCTGTTCAAAATGTCGACATTGAAAAAATATATTATTCTAAGTATATGCAGGTCTTAATATTGGAACAATTTAGATGTTCTTAAATTAAGCCGAAAGACTAGAAACGTGATAGGTTGCGGGTTCAATCCCCACTCGAGCAAATTAAATATTTAATATTTTTTATCTTTACTCTAGTAGTAGTCCGTCACTCAACACGTAATGCGTTAAATTTGGCCGAAAGTGGAGATCGAATGTATCTTAATAAGAACGATGTGGATATATTATACAATAGGTTCCCCAGTTCCCTCTGCCTACCCCTCCATCTATGCCTACCCCCCCATCTATGCCTACCCCCCCGCCCCCATGTGCGAGATACAATGTGAAACTGAATGAAATTAAGCTGAATATTAATAGGTGTCAAAACTCTCAACCATATCCATTGGACTATACGGACGAAGACGCAAGCTAAAACTAGTAACAATATTTGCGAAGTTATACAATTCATACTAAATTTAAAAACGTATAAAAATTTGGACGAAGCAGGATTTGAACCTGCGCCTCTTGAAAACGGTTTTCAAGAGGCGCAGGTTCAAATCCTGCTTCGTCCAAATTTTTATACGTTTTTAAATTTAGTATTTTTCTTTCCTAAGTGTGGAATAACACTTTAAAAATAGTAAAAATGTTATACAATTCATCCTTTCATATACAACTATTCGAACTACAAAATCTTACGTCACACACATCCAAGAAAATGTTGCGATCTTATAACATTCCAGGGATAAGTAATTTTAAAATGTATGCCGTGTTGTGTAGCGACACAACCTTAGACAAGAAAACATCTTCGTTTCGTTTCTTGTCTTCGTTCGTCATACATTCGATAAACTGAGAATTAATAAAACTAAATTAAAATTTCATATAACGGAAAGTCTAAGAATATAAAATCCAAACATTCGCGACGAAACTGTTCTTAATTAACGAGAAGGATAAGATACAACTCGCTGTAATAAATTACACTTAAAAGGTGGTCTTTTTTGTACTTATTTTTATATTTTACGTTTATATTTTCTTAAATAAATAAATAAATAAATCTTTGCTAATTTATTTCTCCCCTATATTGTTGTATCAATACTCTCACTTAGAACCTAATTTTGAGACATTGCGTTTCAAATGACGAAACTCAACGCCGCGCTGTGTTTACCACGTTACTAGAACGAGGTAATGAAAATGAATCATCCCCCAAGTGGGAATCGAATCCATGACCATCGCATTAAATGTCGACAAAAAACATAAAATCAAACTACTTATAGGACAATTTGTAAATCCATTAAACTTTTTATAAGTCGTCTGTCGGTTTTGATGCGGCGACTCGTATAATTTGTTTTTCTTGCTCCTGCCTTCTGCCATGCGATACCGTTTACGATATTAACTACCTTAGGAATTTTAAATGTTGTTATTATACTATTATAGACATACTGATTTAATGCGAGTCTACTCCGAAAGATTGTAAAATAAAATAATATTATTAGGCTTTAATGCAAAAGTTCATAATTGGTAGGAACATCTAAGGGTTCATCAAAGGCAACTATATATTGCTGTATATTGCTATGACACGTCCGCTATCCACTTTTCGCCGAATTCTCGAGGCATTATGTACTGAGTTGCTAAAATGATAGTCTCAGGTGTGCCACTACCAGAGCGAAAATGAAGAAATGATATATAATACAATGAAATAAGAAAATGTGAAAAAAAAAATTCAAACTCAACAAGCATGTCCAAATAGTTTTACTAATTTTAAAGTATTAATCATTAAAAATAATTATTGAGATATAAAGAAAAATACTTATTTAAATATGTGTGATATATATCTTTTTACGTTTTCTAAATAAGTACGGTTATTCTCAAAGCCAAAGCCAAAGTATATTGGTACACTATGTTTTACTATAGCTATGGAAAATAAAATGAAACCTACAAATATCAGGAGAGAGTAGAGATATTCTAGTTCTCTATTCTCCGTTTTAAGAAAATGCTGCATAGCAAAATCACTTCTTGAAACGACCACATATATAATTTACTCCATTACATTTTACTAGAGCAGGGTCAAGATTTCCATTAGTAGCTCATTTCAATTCAACGTTTCAAGTATAGAAGCGGACGGTATACGTGACTGGACTCAGCCCAGTCGAAATTATTCTCACCACCCTCTAACACTTACAAAGGAGTGCTTTATTAATTCGAAAAATTTGAAAATTGTTGAAACTTCGCACTGAGTATTGCTGTTCTGTATTCTATTGTCGTTTTCATGTTTTAACTTTCTTTGCCAATTTTTCATGGATTTTTTGCCATATTTATTTGTTTCAGGTAACAATATAGTCTGTGGTGGGTAAGAGTTAAGGTTTTCATGAACAAGAGGGATTATCGTTAATATATTTTTTTACCTTCTGGAGAACTTTTTAAAATACTCCGTTCTTATTAAGACTGTGTTTTGTGGGCTGTCGTGACCTAGCGACACAAGCGTGGGACTGTAAATTGTATGAGTTAGATCCCCAAATAAGAGAATTAAATATTTTTTTAATTTCCTCGTAATGCTACTGGTGCAAAGCATTTATTAGCAAGCGTTATGTTCTTATTACTATGTACTATGTACTTATTACGCAATGCCTTTAGATTTCAGTGGTAAACAAGGAACGAAATATGTCAATGGGAACAGGGTGTTCACTAGATGTCCAGGTTCCCTCTGACTTCACAATGAATTAAACATTCATTTTATTTATATCTATAGATGTGTACGTTAATTAGGTAACTACCTGTGACACACGTAAGCCTTTTGACAATATATAAGCATTATACTATTGATTTATCCACGAGCCACTACTGATTAGGTATGTAACAACATTGTGAGCACATTCACGTTTAATCTTCGAAATGTAACAGAGTTAAAGACTTAGGGTGTTTTACACACTTAGTTTCAATTTTAGTATCTTCTTTCCACATAGTAAGATCAATCAAACCTGATGTTTAGAAAATCTGTATTACATATATCGCTCAATTTTAGAGACACTAACTGCAGAATGGCTGAATTCAACGTCACACATTGTCAAATAAGGCTAGAGGTCAATAATTTCATTAAAATCAGTACGTCGAGAGAATTGGAGAAACAACCATCGTGCTGACAGTCAGCTGCTGTACTACTCGGCCACGATGACTTCGCTTTTTGACACTTTGAGAATTATACTAAATTTAAAAACGTATAAAAATTTTAACGAAGCAAGATTTGAACCCGCGCCTCTTGGAAACCGTCCAAGAGGCGCTGGTTCAAATCCTGCTTCGTTCAAGTTTTTATACGTTTTTAAATTTAGTATTTTTTCGCCTAAGTGTGGAATAACACTTTAAAAATAGTAAAAATACTTTGAGAATTTTAATATTGTTGAAAAATAGTTTTTTATATGGAGAAATGGTAACAGATGTCATTTGCGTTTTTATGTTTTAATTATTATTATTTTTTTTATGGAAAACACACGGCAACCGAGCGTACGGGTCACCTGATGGTAAGTGATCACCGTCGCCCACGGCCCCGTGTAGCACCAGAGCTACAGGAGCGTTGCCGGTCTGTAAGGTGGATGGGCACCGGCGCCCGGCATTACCCAATGCGAAACGCAGTGACCAAGGTCACTACTTAACGCCGGTTTTAAATGCCGGAGGTAGTAACAATCCGGTCGAGTCTGCCCATGCGTGTTGCCATTGTTAACAACGTCACTCTCCCACACGTACTTTAGTCGCCTCTTACGACACCATCAGTACCAGGGTGATCTTATTCTAAGCCGGGATCACACGGTGAAAGATAAACTATAGATTTGACTTAATATTAAGTAATATGAATATGAAATAACCTGGTGACAATTATTTATTCTAGTTCTCCTATATATATTTTTTGTTTTTTTTTTACTAAATGTATTATAATAACGTAACAAAATATTTTTATTATTATTCCCTTGAAAATCACTCAACCTTTGTCCTTTAATGGAGGTCTGCCTCTGTCCTTGATTTTAAATGTTAAAACTTTACCATTGAACATTGTTAATTCTACAGTTATAAGCTATATAATGAAAACATACTTGAAATTTATTTCATTCCATTTCTGTAACATTTAACCTAAAATATAAAGAAAAGATTATTATTTTAAATAGATTATAGATTATAGAAATAAATAGAATAAATTACCATATATTGTTCTTCTACTGCACAACTAAAACAAACGTACATATATACATTATTTAACGTTACTTTATTTCTACGTGCGTAGGCGGAGCATTGCGTAGGACGCCTCGTGGAATGGATGGCTTCATATACATTTGTGTTCGGTGCATAATTTCTAATGCATTTTTGATTCACTACTTCGTTTTTTTAAATGGGCCATTGTTTTACTGTTCTTATTATAGACAATACCATTCTTGATATTTTTACAAATAAAAATAACCTTTAATGCAGGGCTATAGACGCCTTTTCTTAGAAAATTATTTTAATTAAAATAAAATAACAAATATTTATGTAAATATTGATGATTATTGATTATATATATCGATGTAACCGATCGTACCAACCATCAAAGTTACTTTGGGGATGAAGCTGCACAAAATAAAATTAAATGCCATCCCAACAATGTATGCATAATTTTTCAAACTACGGTTTTCTCTGAAAACCAGTGTTTTTTATAAAAATGTTTATATTCATTTAATAAAATTGTAGTCTATGGGAAGCCTTATTGTAATTATAATTCAAATTCTCATCCAGAATTAAGTTAATATCCGCCACTCAACACGTAATGCGTTAAATTTGGCCGAAAGTGGAGAACGGATGTATCTTAATAAGAACGAAGTGGATATATTATACAATAGGTTCCCAAGTTCCCTCTGTCTACCCCCCAACTATGCCTCCCCCCCCCCTCCCCCATGTGCAAGATACAATGTGAAACTGAAAGAAATTAAGCTGAATATTAATAGGTGTCAAAACTCTCAACCATTTCCATTGGACTATACGGACGAAGTCGCAAGCTAAAACTAGTAACAATATTTGCGAAGTTATACAATTCATCCTTTCATATACAACTATTTGAACTACAAAATCTTACGTCACACACATCCAAGAATATGTTGCGATTGTATAACATTCCAGGCGATAAGTAATTTTAAAATGTATGCCGTGTGAGGTAGCGACACAACCTTAGAGAAGAAAACATCTTCGTTTCGTTTCTTGTCTTCGTTCGTCATACATTCAATAAACTGAGAATTATTAAAACGAAATTAAAATTTCATATAACGGAAAGTCTAAGAAAATAAAATCCAAACATTCGCGACGAAACTGTTCTTAATTAACGAGAAGAATAAGATATAACTCGCTGTAATAAATTACACTTAAAAGGTGGTCCTTTTTGTACTTATTTTAATATTTTACTTTTATATTTTCTTAAATAAATAAATAAATAATTTTTTGCCAATTTATTTCTCCCCTACAGTATTGTATCAATACTCTTATATTACATTTTTAACTTAGAACCTAATTTTGAGACATTGCGTTTCAAATGGCGAAACTCAACGCCGCGCTGTGTTTACCACGTTACTAGAACGAGGTAATGAAAATGAATCATCCCCCAAGTGGGAATCGAATCCATGACCATCGCATTAAATGTCGACAAAAAACATAAAATCAAACTACTTATAGGACAATTTGTAAATCCATTTAACTTTTTATAAGTCGTCTGTCGGTTTTGATGCGGCGACTCGTATAATTTGTTTTTCTTGCTCCTGCCTTCTGCCATGCGATACCGTTTACGATATTAACTACTTTTGGAACCTTAAATGTTGTTCCATTACTGTATGTTGCTATGACACGTCCGCTATCCACTTTTCGCCGAATTCTCGAGGCATTATGTACTGAGTTGCTAAAATGATAGTCACAGGGGTGCAACTACCAGAGCGCAAATGAAGAAATGAAATATAATACAATGAAATAAGAAAATGTGAAAAAAATGAATTCAAACTCAACAAGCATGTCCAAATAGTTTTACTAATTTTAAAGTATTAATCATTAAAAATAATTATTGACATATAAAGAAAAATACTTATTTAAACATGTGTGATATATATTTTTTTACGTTTTCTAAATAAGTACGCTTATTCTCAAAGCCAAAGTCAAAGTATATTGGTACACTATGTTTTACTATAGCTATGGAAAATAAAGTGAAACCTACACATATCAGGAGAGAGTAGAGATATTCTAGTTCTCTATTCTCCGTTTTAAGAAAATGCTGCATAGCAAAATCACTTCAATAAAATGAAACCTACACATATCAGGAGAGAGTAGAGATATTCTAGTTCTCTATTCTCCGTTTTAAGAAAATGCTGCATAGCAAAATCACTTCTCGAAACGACCACATATATAATTTACTCCATTACATTTTACTAGAGCAGGGTCAAGATTTCCATTAGTAGCTCATTTCAATTCAACGTTTCAAGTATAGAAGCGGACGGTATACGTGACTGGACTCAGCCCAGTCCAAATTATTCTCACCAGCCTCTAACACTTACAAAGGAGTGCTTTATTAATTCGAAAAACTTGAAAATTGTTGAAACTTCGCACTGAGTATTGCTGTTCTGTATTCTATTGTCGTTTCCATGTTTTAAATTTCTCTGGCAACTTTTCATGGTTTTTTTTGCCATATTTCTTTGTTACAGGTAACAATATAATCTGTGGTGTGGGATGTGCGGAAATACAGTGTGAATCTAAAAATCTATGTGGTATTCTGCGTCACAGTACGTCAATATATACACAAGCATTCTGATCTTATGAGTTACGTTAAAACGCATCGTTTGCTGAATTTTAGTATCTAATTAACGCCTAATTTGGTAAAGGAAACTGTTATTGTTTTGCTGAAGTGTTGTTTTAAGATACACAGAGTGAAATTATCATAGCAATATAGACTTCATCTCTTTATAATAAGGTTTAAAATAAATTGTCAGATGACAGCGTTCCGGTTTTCAACTGAACACATTAATGTTGCTCGTGCAAGTTGTAAATATGAGTGATGTTCCTACAAATATAAGTACCAAATTTAGTTTCATTAGTGATGTGAATAAAGAAAGATGATCATGAAGTTATTAATATAAATTCCTTTATTTCCGCACATAATTAGAATAGTCATCGTCTACGACATTGTTTTTGCAATGATCTTAATGCCTAAGAACACGTAAAACTTTTTATTTTTTTTTCTTTGTAAGCTAATTCTCTGGATTCCAGATTCTTTATAGCTTAAAGTTACGCGAAATTTTGGAGGCATTGCGTGTTGAGTAGTGAAACTCAATGCCTGGCAATGCGACGTAATCAGAGCAGGGAAATGAAAATATTGAATACTGTCGAGTGAGGATCGAATCCACAACTTATCGCACTTACAGTTGCACACGTATATAAATGAATTTTCTTCGCAGACAGTAAATCTTGGGCGAATTGAAGAAATTATCTAGTGTAGTAGTGTGTATGCGGTAGGCCTGAATCAAACATGAGACAGACGTGGCGAAAAACCACGTTTATCGTGGGAATATTGAACAGAAAATTAGTCTTTAACCGTGTTTTGTAGTGTTAGTCCTTTTAAAATCGGTTCAGCTATTTCCTAGATTGGACCTGAAGAGCTTAAAATTGGAAAGTTTTATATTGCTTGTCTGTGTTTCGGTAACAAATTAACAATA
>DWMZ01001898.1:0-15201 GCA_018249855.1 Eueides tales michaeli | reverse complement strand
GTATAAAAATTTCGACGGAGCTTGGTGAGGACGGATGGCTTAGCGGTCAGAGCGCTTGAACGGTTTTCAAGAGGCGCAGGTTCAAATCCTGCTTCGTCCAAATTTTTATACGTTTTTAAATTTAGTATATATCTCAATTTGATTAGTAATTTATATACGCAGGACCACATGCAGGACTGATTCAAATCTTGGTTAGTTATTCAATGTATAATAATTGCAGTAAGAATTTTAATAACATAATAAATCTTTTTACCAACAGTCTTCATAATGTAAGATAACAGCAATAACAATTGGGTTACAATTATTAAAAGTATTACTATATATGTACATATATCCGTCTCACGCTGTGCCCCGCAAATGGCAGGGTAGGTACAACGAACTAGGAAACTGAGTGTTAAGAAACTCCATACCTTAATTCCCTCCAAAGTTGAGGCGATGCGAATTGAGTGGCGGAGCTCAACACAGCACTTTACCTCAATACCACAGCGAAGAAATGCAATTATTTAATGAAGAATGTTTTACATTTCGGTGCAGTTGTTACATTCCCTATATAAGAAAGAGATAAAACACAATCAGTCGGCTAGGTCAGTTACAAAGAATCAATAAATTTACTTCCGTAAAGAGGTTTGATGAAGGCCAAAAGAGTGACGTTATACATGCACGCGGCACTGGCCATGTGGGCGCCGCCTCCAACCTATATTTTTTTTTATCTAATTAACATATTTCCATTCACATAGGCGCATAAACTTATATTTCATGTATTTAAACTACATAATTTTTATTATTAATAAATAGACATAATTTATTATTAAATTCAAAGAGAGGAGTAAAATATGGCACTACGATAGCGTTATTATTTTTGATAACAAATGTCATTTTCGAATGCGGAATGAACACTTTAGGTAGGTAGGTTCTTAAAAAATAAATTTAAGCATTAAAATTACTTTAAAATGAACAACTATGGAACCAAATAATATAAATAATATAATTGTAACAAAATCCTATAATCAATTTTATCATTCCAATTTTAGCGGAGCGTAATTTGTTAGTACTTACTTAATTATGTGTACCCAAGAACATGACCTAAGACGGCCCAGCATTTAAACAATATTATTTTTTAAGCTTCGAAAGTATCTCTTAATAATATTTTTGTTAACATAGACTTTTTCTAATCCTTTCCATAAAAGCTAGTTCTAACTAACTTGCAGAATACCATATTAAATAATTTTCACTGACCCGTGCCAAAATTTTTTTTGTAGCACAAATATCTTAACTCTTAAGCAATTGAAAATGCATACGCATGTCAAAATAACCTAGGCGGCGTCATGATGCTCCTCTTCAAATTTGATAAATTACTTACATTAAATATATCGAAATATGGAATGATAGGCAACAGTTCAGACGCGTATTCATTGCACAACACAAAATAGGTTTGGCTTTCTGCGCTAGGCTAAATTCGGATCTCAATTGACTTTGGAAGTCGATGAATGAATTGCCAGCAACCATAAGCGTGTTGTATGTATATTTCATCGAATGTTGCTTACCGATGACAATGCTTACCAGTCATCGGCGTAAGCGTGACTTAGTTTTAGCATGAAAGATATATATTTTATACTAAAATCAATCAAAATATTGGTATTGTAAAATATTTTCAGAATATAGTTTAATTCAATGATTATAGATATAAATAATATGATTTGTAGGGTCTTAAGTCGGATCTAAGCATATTTTAAAGAAGTAACCATAATGGAGTGATGACGTAAAAGGATGTTTTCAGCGAGTCGGCAACGGCGGCCGCCTGTTTATTGTCGGAATACAGTTACAGCTATACGATTCGTCTATACAGAATTGCAGCTGTAAAAACACGCACAAAATTACACTAGTCCTAGCACTCACTATAAACTAATGTGATAGCCATTAGGCTGTTACACAACTCCTGGCATGCCGTGCTAACTTAAGTGGACACAAAAACAAATTACAAAGAAAGAATAAGCTGCAACATATTTTCTTAATTGAACAAACAACATTTTTTATATGGAAAAGATACGGAAACGAAACGAACCGTACCGTACGGGTCACCTGATGTGAGTGATCACCTCCGCTCACGGCCCCGTGTAACACCAGAGGAGCTACAGGTACGTTGCCGGCTTTCAAGGTGGATGGGCACCGGGGCCCGGTATTACGGAACGCAGAGGCGAAAGCCAGTGCTTAACGCCAGTTTTAAATGCCGAGGGTGATAATAATCCGGCCGAGTCTGCCCATGCGTGTTGCCATTGCTGACCAACATCACGTACTGTATAGTCGCCTTTTATGTCACCATCAGTACCAGGGTGGTCCTATTCTAAGCCGGAATCACACGGCTATAAAATATGGTGGTAGTATTTTGTATGATCATTTTAGCCTTAATGGCTATAACAATTATTTAAAAGAATCCTTTTTACACTAACGATGTAGATTTAGCCTGTCAGCAGTGATATGGCAGTCTACAATTGGGAAACAAGAGTGTCTAACGTTTAGAAAGTATCATTATTATTTATTATTCGTTTTTTTGTCGCATTTAACGAATTATATAATCGACATCTATAATTATTTACCAAAGGACATAAAATGTAAGTCACATTGTGTTAAAATTTAAGTCTATTTTCAATTCCCACGACGTTAATATGCGCCACAATAATAATGACTATATATTCCTATCAAAGAAATAGAATTGTGATATGTGTTATAAATAATAGCTTTGTTTGTCTATTTTTTCTAAATTATTTCGAAAATAATGACAATAAAGCTTAGTAATATATTCGGAATATAATTTTTAAGAACATCCTAATTATATTTCAAAACTTTTTAATATAGAGAAAATAATAACCTTATTTAAAGTGAATTAATTCATTGTGATTAAATTGCTTAAATAAATTAATAAAGTAATTCGTGCTGTTGCAACACAATTTACAAATTTAAATTTGTCTAATAAATAATTTAATACTGGAGTTATCGGCTGGATTACGAAAACATAATAAAAAAATATACAAAAATAAGCGCGTCATTTCCGCTTAGGTATCAATAAATAAAAAACATTATTTTAAGTAGTAATTTTAAGATTAATATACCTAACCTGTTATTTTTAAAATCTTCATCGTAAATCCTTAAAAGTAAAGGCCTGTAACAGAAACATATACGGATTAAATATGTAACTTGAAAGAATAATAATATTTTACAAAGAGAGCCTCTTTAATACCAATAACAGAAACAACAATGAAGCATATTTGTGCAATATAATATAGCAAAAGTAGGTACGTTACACCACTACCAGGAGGTGCGAAGCTTAAAGCTACCATTTTAAACTAAAAAGAACTAGCAACGAAATACTTTTAATTCTAACAAATTTTAATTCCTCACTTTTACAATACTTTTATGCTACCTAGTGTATAATGATAGCACAATAAAATTCATTTTTTGGCAACATTCTAAGATCTGTCGTAACTGTGAAGTAACAAATTGCCAAATTACTTGTCAACTTGAGAAAGCATTTCATTTTAATAGATTTTTATAGTAAATACCACTATCTAAAATTCAAACTTTTTACAATGTTTGTGTATATTATATATAGCAAATTGTTAAATTTGCTAGTATAAAAATTAGCTTATTATATAAATTGGACAATAACATATTAACTACAATATCATAAAAGCCATAACACATACAGAATAAATCAACCAAATGTGTATTATATTAAGCGACGATGAAGACAAAATTATATAAATGTGAATCTTATAACGGTCTAAAATAAATTTTGATTGGTCCACCAACAAATGTTAAGATTCATTGGAAGAAAAACAAATTTTCCCTAAAATACATTATAATTTTCACTGTACGTGGATCACGTGACATTTTTCATTCATTTGTCATATTCTACGTGTTCCATGCATATTTAGCACGATCTGGCACAGTGCCGCAAGACAATACTTTGCACATGGATGATAATTTTGTATCTATATTAAATAAAATATTATTTTGACTGTTTGCTTTATTGTAACAATTAAAAAACATAAAAGTACGTAAGGCTTTTAATATTGTAGACTTTTAAATATTACTTATGTAGAAAATGAAAGCGCATAACAAGCTATAAATTATTATAGCAGTGAAAGCGTATCAGTAGCAGTTTCTCTAAGCCTACCCCGAAAAAAAAGATGAAGATGCATAATAATTAAGAGAGTTCAGGAAATAAAATTGTTAACCATTATTCTTAACTAAAGAACCATCGGACAATGTTTGGTGCAACATATGCACCGTGGAATACAATATATTTACAATTCTATAACATTTACATAACAAATATTCACATTCTATTGATAATATTACTTTCTGCTTATTTCCTAAAAGAAATGACGAATTAAAGAAAAGGTGGACGTGCCAGCCAGTTGGGCGGGACATGCGAATAACAAACGAGCAAAGCGAGTTCTGTTTTAGGTCAACGTTGAACAAATACCAAACAGGTCGCTTGGACGCTTCCGGGGGTCTATTTCTGAACTCCATCTAAACGACGCATACTATTACATAGTAGGTATTTGCGACTATTGGCAATATAGAGGGATTTTATCCATTCCTCAATGATTCGGACGTTTCACATAAAAGTATTATAGTTATTCCTAGTTTATGTTTACATGTTGTCCTTTTTTGTTTTCGTTTTATTTCTTAGACTTTCAAAAAGCCAAGTCATTTTAAATAATAACAACATAATATAAATTTATTAATATTAATTTACGTTTTTTTTTATGATATGTAATATGAATAGCTAGTTGACAACAACAGTGTGGCAATATTAATGACCACTGCCCCAGCACCATACAATATATTTTTAGGAAAGCATCATGTTTTTCTTTATATTGCATAACTCATATTCAATTGAATTAGTAAAGCTTATCCGTAATTTCTTTAACACTTAAACGGAATTTTTGTGCAGTTGTAAAGAAATGGAAGAGTAAAACAAAACGTCTAATAAGAGGTAATTGCTTCTTACAAAAATATAGGTATAGATTGCGGAAGTGATAATACGTATTTCGCAAAACGGGTGCGGTCCATTTCTGTCGGTCATCGTCACCACTTCTATAATCTAAATAAGGAGCAGAAGTTCAATGGCCGACTCCTCTGAATAGGAAAATCGCTGGTTATGACATTCAAGCAATTATAACAATTAAAGTTCCATATAATTAAAATAAACAATTGCACTACCTGTGAGATCTTGCGTGGTGCAGGGGCACGAGTGTGTGACTGTTAACGCGACAGTTTGTGGGTTCGATCCCACTAGAGGATATGAAATATTTAAGATTTTCAATTCAAATATTTAATGTTTCATTTCTTCGCTATGGTAACAAGATAAAGCGCCGCGTTAAGTTTCACCACTCAACACACAATGTCTCAAATTCGGCGGAAAATGTAGACCGGAACGGAGTGTCAGAATACTAGGTTAAACGAACTTGGTTCCTTCTGCCTACCCTGCCATGTGCGGGATACAGCGTGAAGCTAATAATAATAATAACTACTTTGAATACTGAGGCAATGTCAACCTGTTACCTTTTTACGTTCAAAGATATTAAAGCCAATCTTTATAAAAAAACAGCTATCAAGCTGTAATATCACTTAACTTCACGTATGACAAGATGACATATTTAAATAGGTCAACATAACTCTAATTTGTGAATAACTTTTGCTAACATTTATTTTAAGTTTCTCAGAAATTAGTCTAAATTTTAAACAGCTTCTTTAAAATTTAGACTAATTTCTAAGAAACTTTTAATTCCGTATCACTAACCAGTGTGTTGAAAATTTAAATTGTCTTAAAACCCTTGTAATACTTATAAAACGAATTTATTTATAAATATACAACGACAATTCGTTATGGTCAATATAGTATGAGTTAAAACAACACAAGTAAATTTAATTTAAATGTTGATTATTCATTATCAAAGTAATAGTAGCTAGAAGTAAATACAGTAATTATAACATTTATATTCGACACGTGAAGTCATAGACTTTGTTTTTTTTTTCATTTTTATAGAATATAATACAATACATATATTATTGTATTTTATTCTGTAAAGTAAATAATAAAAATAAACGACAAAAAAAACTGTAAATATGCGACAAGAGCTAGAAAAATTGTTGAACTAAACTACGAAACCTAAACGTGGAAAAAATTTTGGACTCATTCCAAGCAGCTGATTGATGAGGATGGTCATTTCGTACACGGCCAATCCCGAGCTTTTTCTTATTATTTAGCAAACTAGTGGACTGATCTATTTTTGAGATGCAAAAACAAGCATTAATTAAATACCAATGCGTTAATATACTTAAGATTATAAAACTCAGTTGGAAATAGAGGAAACAAACACATTCGAAATAATAAATCACAAAAGTATAATAGAAATATAAGTCTAACTAGCAAAGGAAGAAAATTTAACTTGTGAAAAACAAAATTTTAAAATATATTTGAAATAATTTATAGATGCTACAGTCGTTGATTTTACCAATGTGTAGGTGTAAACAGAATATATTCCATTTTGTATAGCAACAGTTGTTGCTGAAATGTTTTACTAAATTCACGATATACCTACTATTTTTATCTAGATATTATGATGTCTTCGATGTATGTATGTAATATTCATAAATTTAATACAGTGAGCGGGGAGGGATATCGTTAAATTTAGTATAGGCACTGACATTAGACATTATTGAGCCTAGCTTGTTTTTAGGACAATTTATGTACAAGGATAAAATACAAAATTGGGTACAATACTTCAGAATATTATTACAAAAAAATCATCATCATCACATAGAGAAACTGCAGGAATATCAAAGACGAATATATAATTGTAGCTCAGTATTTCACCGACATGCATTTCATAGCTCTACATATATATTATAACTCTACAAATCTAGTTACCTAATGTTTATGTCTGAACTTACCAACCTATTGTTGCCAAGCTTTTAGCCATTCAGTAAAGAGGAATGTGAAGGTTAATTACCTGAAAAAATGAAATAAACAATTAGTACTACTACTAACTAGTATATGCCACTACAATGCTGTAACTTGTAGCGTTTTTTTAATAGCGTTTTTCTTTCATTTGTAAAAATATTTAAATTATAAATAATAAAAGTTTACATTGAAAATAAGTGAATAGTCCTGAAGTAACAGTTAGTTGTTTTAATTATAATTTGTATGTATTAAATTATATAACTGTGCTACACATATCTATGTAGACAGAGAGAACGTGGGAACTCCGTTCCCCCTTTGAAGCATTTCCGCTCCTTACTTTTCGCTAAAATAATACTTTAATATTTAATATAATTTATTTTAATGTAATAAAAAATACCATTGAAGCAATTTCTCAGCAATTATACGCAAATAGAAGAGTAACTAGTAAACAAGCTTGACAGCTACGTCAATTACGCTACGCCAACAAAGACGATACGGTTTAGCCCACGCGCAGTGCGTCGTAAACTAACCCTCAACACGCATGGGTTTCACAAGGTTACTCTAAGACTTATTATTACAATGAGATTTACAGTAGAACATTAAATTTACATATTTTTGTGTATAATATACCTTCAACATAGTATTTAATATAGTATTATTACACATAGAAAATTTTTAATATTGTAAATAAGTCATAACCTTGCTTTCGATATCGGCCTTGCATATTACTTTAGTTATGTATAACGTACATTTATACATACTTTTACCAATTACCTATCAATAATACTTTATTTTATACTGACGTATGTCAGCTACGAGCTCCTTGTGGGTAATTGTTGTAAAGTTATAGTGCCTTATATCAAAATTGATTCAACAATTAAAATATTAATATAAATTATAGCTAGGTTACGTCTTTGCAGTGAGATTATTTATGAAGAAACTTCCATTAATTTAATAGGTCAAGCGAATCAAGTTCGTTAATCTCTGAACTGACACTATTTTATAAAGTGTTCGCTATGAACAGCGTCGTATCGACAAGCCAAAAGGATCGGTAATTCTGGCGATGGACCAAGGAACGCGAACTCAGGCCTAACTAATGTGCATTACGGTACCCAAGTTGGCATTTTCAACAGTAGATGTTGTCTTGCAGCCAACACTCAATTCTTAAATTTATCGTCTCGTATACAACTTTATATAAAATCAGCACCACAGATTATATTTGTTCATATAAATTATTTTTAAGCTTACCAAAGAATATGTAATATTCAGGATGACTAACCTATACTGTATAACGTTGTAACCAAAATGTTTCAAATGTTGCAAAATTGAATTGTGATGAGGAATACTATGTTGTTTTTGGACGCGTCCGAGTGACAGGTGTATAACCGTTATTTTATACCACTAATCCTTTCACGCTTTCATAGTTTAATAACTTAATCACAGAATATATTAGACGTTGACTGTAATAATTTTAGCAATGATTTCTAAGTTTTCAAATTTACTTACTATATACTAGATAACCACAATTTATTTTTTTCCGCTTTACATTTTGTTCAGCGTTCATCAGGATAGTGCTCCGGGGCGTGATAACCTCAATATTCATAATCCACGAATTCTTCTCAAATTAATGGTAATTTCGATTTTAGAAGTAAACTGTGTTACTTAAATAATGAAGAGCTAATTGCAAAGCTAATTTTAATGTAATTAATATGTTGCAAACTCTTGCAGTTCACAATGGTACGAAGCGTAAACGGTCAAAAAGGATGACGCCCCAAACGACACAGCACAGATAAAAATAAATCTGCAAGCTAAACAAACTTAATATCTTTTTCAGGCACGTGTGCACTGACACAATTACAGCAAAGCTTAATTGCATTCCCACATAAAACATATTTAAAACTATGTATTGAATAATAATTTTACTTGTGTCAAAACCAAGTTGATAATTTATCTTTGTATATGTTTTGATTAATTATATACTTGTCTATTTTTTATAAAGGATCGAGTAAAATTTGTTAAATTTTATTAGCAAAAATCTATTCTATAAATTTAATACCACAACGGTTTACCTTAACATTTTATATGAATCATAATTTCACATTTTATCTAACTATATAACATTCGCCTATATTATTCATCGCAACTGATGTAATAATTTATAAAAAAGGGTAATTTACAAATTATAGCTAAAATATAAACGATTAATGAAGGAAAAGTGAGCGTCAAGAAAGACAGGGACACCTAACTCTGTTGACCTTCGAAAACGCGGTATTGATACTGCGTTATATGATATTGGAGGGAGGGCACAAAAAGCATGAGGACCCCTGGATGTATGAAGGGGTTGATAATAGTGGATGAGGCAAAAGAAGTATACCGAGGCGTTTGATATTCCGTTCTCTCTGACTACCCAACCAGGGATACATCATAAAGCTAAAAAATAAATTAAAATATGTGAAATTTATGTTACTGTTTTTATAGTACAATTTAAATAGTAACTAGTGTCTCGTGTAAAATTGCTGGCCAGAGAATTTTGCAAATATGGAGAAAAAAATATATGTATTTAACTATAGGCTGTTTTTTTTATTAAACAAAATATCGGACACATAAGCTATGTGCTACAAAATATAGAACAAGAACGGGTGTGAAATGAAATTTCAGTTACTTTAAAAATTGCTTACGCATATGTTTTAAACTTCAAAATCACACTAAATCGCATGAAAGTCGTATTCTCTTTTTATAAATGAAGTTAGTCGTTTTAAAGGTTATATCTATATTTTGAATGAACCCAAAAAGATTCAATTTATCAAAGTAAATAAACTTAAATTGTTTTTTTTTAGCTTCACGCTGTATCCCGCACAAGGCAGGGTAGGGAGATAGAACCCGGGAACCTAGTGTTAAGACACTCCGTTCCACTTCCGTTCCCCACTTCCCACCGAATTGGAGGCATTGCGTGTTGAGTGGCGGTACTCAACGCCGCGCTTTGCCTTATTACCAGAGCGAAGAAATGAAACATTAAATATTTAAATTGAAAATATTAAATATTTCATTTCGTCGATTGGGGCTCGAACCCAGAACATATCGGTTACAATCACACATTTATGCCGCTGCGCCACGACAGAGTTTGGTCCCTAATCGAAGACAATAAATATTTAATATTTTATTTTTTTCGCTCTGATGACAGAGGAAAGCGCGTCGTTGAATTCCGCCATTCAATTAGTAATGTCTCTAATTCGGCGGAGTGGGGAACTGTAGTAAGTTTTAACACTAGGCTCTCAGTTCCATATGCAGGATAGTGCATAAAACAAAAATATTGTCAGGTTTTGTAGAAGAGGGTAGAAATAATAGTATAAACGCGATGAATATCGTTAATATGCGCTACTGGATTTAAAAGTATGGATTAGAAGTGCAGAACGCTTGGATGACATTTGCTTAAAATTAAAACCTAAACGAAAATTAACGTTATAAACCTATTAATATAAGTTTTTAAAAAATATAACTTTTTAAAAAATAGTTATATTTATTTGTAAGTGTGAAATAACACAAAAAATTAGTGACCAACCGAAAGTTCGGTTTCGGGTTCGGCCAGTTTCGGCCAAAAATTCCAATTTCGGCCACAGTTTCGGCCAGAAAATAGCCGAAACTTTCGGCCGCACTGAAATTCCAGTATTTGTAATTATTCCGGAAGCAGGAAGTGGAGGACGGAGCTACAAATAGCTACGTGGAATCTAAGAAGAGGGATGGAAGAAATGTTGTTTTGGGTGCGCTTCAAGATGGGAATAACAAGTTTTCTTGTTAGTGGCGTATGCGCCGGTATCCTCAGCTCCATTATACGAACTCGAGCAGTATTGAGAGAATGTGAGAATGTTCTAGGTAGTGTGTTAGAGGAAATGAAAAAATAATCATATGTGGTGATTTAAATAAATAGGTCGGAACTGTGCGTAGCGGTTACGAATGAGTGCTAGGCAAGTATAATAAATGATCAAGAGAAAGAATGTGGCTGGAGTGCTTATATTGGAAATACGCAAGGAAAGTGTGGCAAACATGATGTTTGTTCATAAACAAATTTATATGTATACATTTTTACAAGGAAACGAAAGAGAAAAATATGATTGATCGATTCCTAGTGGATCAGCGTATTCTAAGCCAACTTATGAACACGTGAGTGTTAAGGGCTGCTGAACTGAAAACAGACCATTTTCTAGTCGTAGCTAGAATAAGTGATCTGTCCACAGGTTGGCGCAGCCGCACGCAGTTGGTTGTCGAAGCTTGGCGTTAAATTATCTAATAAGCTTCAAGATCCACCGATCAGAGAAGAATAAACTAAAGAGTCTTCAAGAAGTTAGACAGCTGTGAATTTAAAAAGGCTATATAAAAAAGAAGAAAGCATAATGAAAAATATTGAAGAATAAAAGAAGAAAGCATGGCAGGATTATAAACGATAAAAGTATGAGAGAGATAAGAAAGAAAGAATATAAGCTGCATAAACACCAAACGAAAGTAAATAAAGATGAAGCGTGAAAATTTTGAGAAAGAGATGAAACTTACAGGAGAATACGAAGCTTTTCTGGCGAAAATTATATGATTTCCGCAATTGCTCGCTAATCTGTAGAATGAAAGTGGTGTTTTCGAAAGACGGTCTTTTATCAGAACCACCACAGGTTTTGCAGCGATGGGCGGAATTTCACAAGGAGATCTACGAATGGTATGACGCCTGTGCCTCAAGTAACAGCAGAACGTTGAGTCTTGTAGGAGTCTCGCAGTCTCGAATTTGAAATGTTATAACGCCGCGGGTGTATATGGAGTACTGCCGATATGATTTAATAATATGGAACAGAACAGTGTCTTAACTCTAGGTTCCTAAGTCCCCTCTGTCTGCTCTGCCATGTGCGGGAAATAACGTGAAGATGTAAGATTTTTTATGAAAATTACAATAGCTTGGCCATAACCTAATTGACTCCACCATATTTATCAATTTGTAGATGCAAGGTGTTGCAATCGTCGCACTTTAAAGAATTTTATAATAACGAATAGAGGCTGTCTAATTTTGTTAATGTCAAAATAAATCGCTGCCCTAATTTAAGAAACAACTCGAAAACGATGATAAATAAATACCTAGTTTCACGCAGTGTTGTGAAACCGATAATGGTTATGGATATATATTTTTTTAGCTTTACGGTGTATTCTGCACGTACTAGTTAGGGGGAACTTGGGAGACTAGCGTTAACACACTCCGTTTTCATAGAGACACTTGTTCTACTTACACCGAATTCTTTAGGCATTGCATTTGGATTGGCGAAACACAACACCACAAATAAAATGTAAGCATTCATTAAAAAAAATAAAAATAAATTATATATATATATATATATATATATATATATATATATATATATATATATATATATATATATATATATATATATATATATATTACTATTTTGTTCTGTACGAGAAAATTGATATTGATTGATCGAGTGCAAGCTGGAAGAAAAGGTGATGGCAATCACGTGTATTGTGAGGCACTCGCGTGAGTGCCTATAATATGAAAAAAAAACTGTTGTGATTCTTTATGAATTTGGATCAAGATGTAAATTGATTTTTTTTTGCTTTTGATAAAGGTGTAGAATTAAGAAGCTGATCGTTATATTTTATTTTTTATTGATTTTTTCATTGATTCATACATGTTTTTTCGTTTAATTTTCAGGTTGGCGAGCGAAGCGAGCAGTGTATATATATATATATATATATATATATATATATATATATATATATATATATATATAAATATATATATGTATGTATGTATGTATATACGTAGTTATATAAAGGAATAAAAATGTAGTAAAACGCAATTAAATCTGGCTGGTCCAGTCCTTTTCTGGTCTGAGGCAGTAGTAACTATGGTTACTTTTAATACAAAAGACAAGGCACACTCTCTTGATGGTAAGTGATCTCCTCCGCTCACGGCTCCGTGTAATACCAGACGAGCTATAGTATTGTGCGTGGAGATTATTTTTAAAGACACCTATGTCGTATCGACCTAGAAACACTACGGTCTTTCCTTTGCATAGCGCGTAAAAGAATTTCCTACGAAACCGCAGAGTGGTAGAGAGCCATGTATCCAGATATTGAGAATGATATTTAAGCTTATGATTTACTTCGTAAGTACGCTAAGAAAATTCGGATGCAGGTACCAGAAACAGCTTATAGTTGTAAATGCGGTAGAAAACGCACAACAAGGTGGCGTCTCTATGCACGGCTAAGGGCTAAGACAGAGATTCGAACAACTACGTAGTATGTGACCAAGTGATTCATATTTTTGCCGTATGATTCCGGCTCAGAATAGGATCACCCTGGTAGTGTTAGTATCGTAAGAGACGAGTAAGGTACGTGTGGAGAGTCACGTTGTCAGCAATGACAACACGTACGGGCAGACTCGACCGGATTATTACCACCCCCTGCATTTAAGGATGCCAAAATATCAAGAGTAAATGCATTTAAATCTGGTTAGCCATTTCTGAGATAAGCGCATAACAAACACACAAAGAGACAAAAATAAAATTTTAATAAGTTTCCCTTATAAGATTTTTTTAATATATCTTCCATCTACAGACAGTAATCAGTTACAGATTTATTTTTAGTACATATTCTAGTACGTTTTGCATTTTGAAAAAATAGGATATTTGCTTATAAACTATTTTTTTTTCAACTGGAACACAAAATTTTAGATCTTCAATTTTTATACGTCAATAGAAAATTCTCATCATCATCATCATCATTTATAAGAAATCAACTTTTCTAAGGCAAAATTTCTGATTTAAAAAATCTTACAGATTAACTGATCCCTTACGGATCTACCATCAGGATCGAAATATCTGGTGATGTCCTAGATCTTCAATTTTTTAAGTCTTAATAGAACCTGATTTTTTCTTAAGGAGTAGTTATGCTGAACAACTTTTGTTAAGGCGTCCTTTCTATTTTTTTTTTATGGAAAAGATACGGGAAATGAGCGTATGAGTCACCTGATGGTAAGTGAGCACCGTCGCCCACGACCCCGTATGACAGCAGGGGAGCTACATGTGCGTTGCCGGTCTATAATATGGATGGGTATGGGGACCCGGCATTACCCAATGCGAAGCGCAGTGGTCAAAGCTATTAACGCCGGACCGGACGGATATCCGGATTGTTACCACACCCGACATTTAAAGCAGAAGCGGGGGTGGTAACAATCCGGTCGAGTCTGCCCATGTGTTACCATTGCTGACAACGTGACTCTCCCACTCGTACTTTAGTCGCCTCTTACGACACCAACAGTACCAGGGTGATCCTAAGTCTATTGTAAGGAATCACCGGCAATTATTTCTTAGGGTTTAGCTGGTCTCTTAATGTTTTACGTGAGGTGTTCCAGGTTTATTACCTATACAACAAAAATTATTTACTACTTTATTATATATATGTATCGATGATTAGATTAGATGTTGATGATAATGGATGTAACATGACTTGATTTATAAATACAATAATCTTATGGTTATAGTGACAAAATGATGGGTGTAATAATGTCTATTACTTTTTTATGGTGCTTATAATGACTATAACTTTTTATTGGTAACTTTTTCACTGCCAATATTTTTATTCAATATATCCTGAATTTAACATAATAAATTGGTCGCACATCCTTCTAACGTCGTTAACAACATTAAGACAAGTTATGAGTTATCACATAATAATCATTAAACTATATAATGGCGTATGAGATAAGCTTGAAATATCAGACAGAAAACTTTAGAAGCAAAAAATAATTGTTGATTTAATGATTTTGTATATTAATAAACATTTCATTAAAAAAATTTAATATTTTTCTAACAAAATTACCACCTGCTGTTTAACGAGTTGTGTTTAGAAAGAACAGTATAAAACTGTATAGAACATCGTAAAGCAACACAACGAGGTCAAGGTACATTTAGAATGAGGACGGATTTACTAATTACTTTTTAAAAACATATATAGATTTTTGGAGAAAAAAATATTACAATAAATAAATTGTCCTAAATTCCGAAAAAATGATCTAATTGAGCATGACCACGTGACTGTACAAATATCATTGTTATTAGATTAAATCTTTAATTTGCCCTTTGTCTACGCCGCAAACTTAGATAAATAATGGAATAGAGTGCATTAGTTATGAGATGTCCATATTAACTAAGAGTAAATTATGGTAATTACAA